>PISX010001559.1:0-189640 GCA_004024625.1 Mellivora capensis | reverse complement strand
TGGTATTTCACTTTGAAACTGTAGCTGGTGCTTTTGCTAAGGATGGGTGAACCCAGCCATGTTTGGGGTTTGGCAAATCCTTCTGACAGGTCTTCAGACACTGGAGGTTTGGAAAAAACCAGGAGGGCATGCTGCCAGACCCTTCTCTTTCCCTTTAATTTTTAAAACCAGCGTGCACTTTGATGAGAAACTTAATACACGTGTTTCTGATTCATTTACACGTTCGGGGCCGTTCTGTAACTTTGCTTCCAAAGGGTCTGGGAAGCCTCTTTCATCCCCACACCGTAGAGATGCCTGGTTTTTATTCTGGGGGGACGCCAGGTCTCAGTTTTCCTGCCACACAGTTTGACTCCAGTGGAGCCTGAAGTTCTAGGTGGCCCTTAGACAAGTCCCCCGAGTCCTGAAAGGCTGTGGCAAGTTCCCTTTCCCACCTACCTCCAGTCCCATCTCCTTCCCACCCTGGAGGAACACCATGGAAATGTGTACACCAAATAGTGAGTAATTCCAGGGAAATATGAGGCTCCCGGAGATTTACAACCCGAAGCCCACACAGAACTCAACAGAAAGGGAAGCAGGTTACAGAATGAAAGTGAGGTCAAGTTTCCCCGTTTCATTTCTAGCCAACATTTCAGAGAGAAGCCTGCAGGACCCCCAATCCCGGCCTGGCCTCAGGCCCCACCTCTGCCCCCCAGAACAGCCTCCTTTCCCTTAGAATCCTTCTTGTCCTCCTCTTTCATCTGTTCTTGAATATTTGCCACCAAGACTTTTGGGCCACCTCCTCCGAGGGCACAGTTGCCCAGGGCCTGACGCCTGCCCTTTTCACCTCCAGATGGCCAGTGATGATGTGGGCTAGGACGTTGAGAGCTGGTTTTCTTCAAAGAGCTGATGTGGGGCCTCTTGAAGAGAATCCGCATCCCTGGGGCTCGATGAGAACAGAGAGGTGATAATGGCAGGAAAGCCTGGGGACATGCTGCCCTTTTGTCAGCAGACTGAAGGTTTACCTGCAGTCATGCTATTTGTGGGGGCTGTCCTACTGTTTTCTGGGGGCTGCACCACCATGCTCCACTCATAGGAGGGGTCACTGGCTCCAGCTAGTCTGAATAAGCCACCGCCCAACCAGAGCTTCCCGAGACCACGGCACCCAGTGAGACATCAGGGCTCACACGCTCAGTGGCCCGGATGTGGAAACCTCCCAGGTGGCCGTCAGTGGGTGAACAGGCAAGCCTCACGTGATATCCACATGCGACAGACCATTACCCAACCATGAAGACGAACCACATCTATTACACGCTACAGCATGGGCAAACCCTGAAAACATGATGCCAGGTCAAAGAAGCCAGACAAAAGGACGCATCATTTCACCCCTCTGCCATGCCTACTTTTTAACATTTTTATTTATTTATTTATTTGTCAGAGAGAGAGCGCACAAGCAGGGGGAGTGGCAGGCAGAGGCAGAGGGAGAAGCAGGCTTCCCGCTGAGCAAGGAGCCCAATGTGGGGGACTCAATCCCAGGACCCCAGGATCATGACCTGAGCCAAAGGCAGCCGCTTAACTGACTGAGCCACCCAGGCACCCCACTTGTAAGATATCTAGAATAGACAGATTCATAGAGGCAGAGGGAGAGTGAAGGTTACCTGGGTGGTGGTGGGGGTGCAGTGGGGAGTTCTGGAGCTGGAAAGGGTGCTGGTCCCACAGCATTGTAGGATGTAGTTACTGCACTACATGTACACTTAAAAATGGTTAAAATGGCAAAGGTTTTCCACTATGCATATTTTACCATAATAAAAAAACAAAGGTTCCCATTGGACTGTCACCCAAAAGCCCCAGGAGAGTGGGTCCTTCTCCCACTATCAACGTCAAAGTTCTACGTGTAAGTGCCCCCAGAGAAGCTTCACCCCGAAAAAGGAAAACATGTTAAGCCATCAAAGGTTCTTCTAGCCGGTGGTTTCAGAAGAACATTCCCGCTCACAAATAGTGCTACATCCTGCACCGGGCTAGAGTTCAAAGACTGTCTTCTTGTGAAAAAGATCATTCTCGGTTTCCAAAACCAACATCAGCAGCCCCTCCCCTGAGCCTTTTAGCACTTGATTCCTTGGCCAAACCAGTATTGGTTTAAATGAAAGGCGATCTGCAGAGCAGAGTAACCCACGGAGCCACTGTCCCCCTCCCCCCAGGGTGACCGAGCTGACCGGGTATGAGCCGCAGGACCTGATCGAGAAGACCCTCTACCATCACGTGCACGGCTGTGACGTCTTCCACCTCCGCTACGCGCACCACCTCCGTGAGTACCGCTCACTCGCGCCGCTGGGTTGTGGGCGGGGCTCGCTGTGGGCGGGGCTCGCTGTGGGCGGGGCTCGCTGTGGGCGGGGCTCGCCGAGGTTTGGGCGGAGCGGGGAGGCCTTGTCGGGTACCACGGTAGGTCGCAAATGTCCTGCGCACTCCATCGACCCTTGCATTAAGCACAGCTACTGGTCCGTTCTCAGCCGTCCAAGCTCACCTTCTGGTGATGTGGCGGGGGTGGGATGGTGCGGAAGCTGCTGGATTGGAGAGGGTGGATTTAGAACCTCAATTTCTCTATGACATCTGGACACCGGCTGCAAGTGAGGGCAACCAGCAAAAGAACCAGCACCTACAGAGTCCTTACTACTGTCGGGCACTGGTTTAAGTGGCAAAATATGTTGCCAGCCCGGTGAGGGAGCTTCTCCTGTTCATAGTTTTCGTTTACTGCCAAGGAGGAGCTGAGGTTCAGAGAGGTTCCACCACTTGCCTGCGGTCACACAGTGAGAGGCAGCAGGCGGCCTCTGACCGCTGTCCACCACCTGGCTGGCAAGCTCAGGGGAGACCTTAGGTCCCCAGGATGGGAGAAGTCAGCATGGAAAGAGGGAATAATCAGTATTCGATTTGCCAATGCAGACAGTTGGGTGAACATCTGCATGGCATGGGAGTAGGCCTCAAGTCATTGACATGTTTAAAGAAGTGACACTTTTCTTCTGGAATCCAACTTGAGGCAGTAAAGAATTGGCATGGAGCAGGATACCTCAACTCCTCACCGTCCAGCCTTCCGTGCCAATGGCCGGCTCAGGGGTGCTTGGTAAGGGGGTGGAGAAGGTTGGAGGAGCCGGATCTTCTCCTGCCCCCATTCTCCCTTTGCTTTGTGTTGACGAGGAGGCATTCGAGGACAAGTGGCTGGTGTCGGGCTGAGGGTGGACGGCAGGTCAAGGACTGCTGGCTCTGGCCACATCGTCTGCCTACCCGGCTGTCTCTCATCCCAGTGGGCATGACAGTCACTGGGGTGTCGCTAGGCAGACTCACACAGCTTCTTCCTGCTCCCTTTTGATTCACAACAGCGAGGAGAGGTCGCCGTGCATGGACAGACTCGGAGTTGTGAGCCGCCTTTATATTTCTTGTGTTTCAATAACCAAATCGTGATACAACATCCCTGTCGTTCTTGAAAGCAGCTTGGTCAGGAAGTAACTGCTGACCATTTGGATGGGATCTATAGGTTGGCCTCGCTCCTACAGGGGCTGGTACAGGGGTAGAGAGTGTCGATTACAGAATGAGTTATTGGGGAGACTTGCCCGGCAGAGAGTAAGCTGAGAGTACGTGCTCTAGAGTCACGAGAGTGGTCGGGAGATGAAGAGGCATCTGCTTTGAGGCTGTTGGAGCAGCAGCATCACCATGGAACAATCTAGAAGGGAGGACAGGTGTGAGGGTCCTCATCTCCACACCGCCTGGGGGAGCCCCTGGGAGGGACATTCCCAGCTGCCACCACTGCAGATGGAGAAGGCAGGCAGCTGCTCTGAAAGCCCCCACCCCACAGGTCCCCAGCCCCCTTCCATGGAGGCAGGAGTTTGTCAGGACCCCAGCAAGCCCTGATATCCCCCAAATTACGTGCAGGAAGAGTTGCTCCTCAAAGTGGGGCTGCACTGGAGGACATTAGGCCTCTAAGCACGGAGAATAAAAACTTGTGGAATTAAAAGTCTTCATTTTAAATCTCATTTCTTTTTTATTTGTAAGATTTTATTTATTTGTCAGAGAGAGAGAATGCACACCAAGGGGAGCACATGCAGACAGAGAAGCACGCTTCCCACTGAGCAAGGAGCCTGACATGGAGCTCGATCCCACAACCTGGGATCATGACCTGAGCCGAAGGCAGACAGACGCTTAACTGACTGAGCCACCCAGGCGTCCCTTAAATCTCATTTCTTATCCTTGTGCTGCCTGGCTCATAGAGGGGAGCAGGGATTTTTTTTTTCCAGGGGAAATAAATATAATTTGTGCTTTGGAAATGTAATAAAAGCCACAATGATGATCAGCATGAGGCTCTTGTGACCCCGACACAGTCTGGATGCTTTTCATGTGTCCATTCTGACCTTTCGTCAGTGAGGGGAGCTGGGCAGCCCTTGTGCCCATTGCCTAGCAGAGCACGTGAGCCCCAGGGGTGGAGGCCTGTGGGCGGACAGCAGCTGAGTCAGACAGGACTGCCTGCCTGTTTGGCTCTCCTTGAGTGGTTTCCACCACAAGGTGGCTCTTAGACATGGAGACATGGGCCCGTCTTTGCTGCATCAGGAACCCCAATCTTCCCAAGCTCACCCGGCTTATGAAGGGACTTTATTTACTTGAGAGGTCCTCTGCAGTTTGTATGACAAATTCACCTTATCCCACTTGGGATTTGGTATTTCTAGATATCTCGACAAGGGATCCCTGAAAGGGAACACATTTACAGGCTTCCGGGAGACACGAGGAAAAGACAGAAGCATTTAGAAACCAGAGGGAGCATGGTGGGTTTTTTTTATTTTCTCCAAATGGGCTAGAATTGGTAAATCAAAGAAAATTAAAAATAGCAATACTGACAATGATTGCTACTGTGCAGTGACCTTCGCGATGGTGGGGAAACCACGGGGACAGGAGCTAGAGAGCATATCCCAGCCAGGCTGCGGGGAGATGGGACGTGGCCTGGGGATCCGCCATGAGCCCCATGTCTGTCTCAGACTTCCTTCACCAGCTTTTCCTGACATAAACTAGAGCACCTTCGACAGTGAGAAATAGCAGAGGCTCTTACCACAAATAGGGGCGGGAATTAGTCTTCCAGAGTTCACACCTTGGCTCCAGGATTGGAACATTCTTTGGACATCCCCCTCAGGAAAGCCATTAATTTCGCCTCCAAGGCTGGGACTCTCGGATGAAGAAAGGGGGCATATTCAACATGCGGAGCGTGGTTTTTGGAAGCCGGGTTTTATGGGTGTGGAGCTGGGGCAGTTTTGAAATCTCTGTGTTGTGAGGTAGCCGGGGCTCTGAGATTCCTTCCCACGCACAGAGCTGGGGCCAGAGGAGCCAACTCCGAGCCCCTCTGTCTGGGACTCGGTCATGGTACCAAGGCGGGTGAGCTGAGGTATTTATATGCCTGCTCCTGCCAGTCATCGGCTGACGGCCGCTCTCGGGGCTGTTAACCCCCCAGCTCCCCCACATCTCTCAGCGTGGGCTGTGACAGAGAAAGGCCTCAGGAAGGAGATGGGGCCGTCGGAAGTTGCCGGGTGCGCTCCCTGGTGAGGGATGCGATGAGGCATCTGTCAGAGCAAAGGTCCAAAGGGCTGTGTCTCGTCAGCCTTCCCTCTGCCCCCCGCGTTGGTCCTGCCCAAGGCCCTGAGTTCTTGTTTCTGGACAATGCTTTCACCTCATGCTGTTCGGATCCTTATGGGGACTGTATTGGCCTGCTTGGGCCGCTGTGACAAAATACCCCAGGCTTAAACCACAAAAATGTGTTTCCTCACAGTTCTGGAAGCTTGAATCTGAGATCAAGGTGTTGGCAGGGCTGGGTTCTCCAGAGGCCTCTGTCCTTGTCTCGTAGATGGGTGTATTGTTCCTGTGGCCTCACATGATGGTCCCTCTGTGTGTATCTGCATCCTCATCTCCTTTTATCATAAGAACACCGGCCATATTGGATTAGGGTCCCTCCCATTACTTCATTTTATTTCTGCTGCTTCTTTAAAGATTCTATCTCCAAATACAGTGACATTCTGAGGTACTGTGGGATGGGGCTTCAACATATGAATCTGGATAGAACATAGTTCAGCCCAGTGGACTTTCTCTCAGAGCTCTGTGTCCTTCCCCAAGCAGTAGGCCCAGCTGGACAGGCCGGCTTCAGGGGGACACGGTGAGAAGTCTGAGAAGGCAGGATTCATCATTTGGAAATGTGACTTTTCAGTCCTGTCCTGTGGCACTTCAGTAACTGATGGCAGGGCTCTGGGCCGGGCCCCAGCCTCCTGCCCTCCAGGCTTCACCTGGATCCTGGACCCACACAGTGGACCATGCCAACCTAGGACTCAAGTCCTTCATTCTCATCACAGCTGGAGCTGGCTTGGTGTTTGCCCCAGGAGTGCAGGCATGCCACTTCCTTTCCGTCCGCAACAACAGAAGGCGGCCAGAGGTGGCCAGGACTATGGTGACCCTCAGAACTCCAAGGCCTTGGGGGGCGCTGGCCTCCTTTTCTAGGGAAACACACAGACACATCCGTCTTCGTAGTTGATGAGGTCACCGAGCACAGGAAACATCTGCCAGCACCTAGGGAAGTCACTGTCCAATTTTCCAAGGCCAGATTTCTCCACACTGGCGTCCCAAACCCAGGAATCCCTGGAGATGGGGGCGAAGGGCTCTGCCAGCAGCAGGGTTAGACATAAGGCAGTGGTGGCTCTGGAGGAAGACAGTCAGCCAAATGGTTCTCACACATTGTTCAAAATATTATCTTAACCCAGAGCAGGGACCCACAGGGTCCAAAGAAAGCACAGCACCTAAAGAAAGAGAATTCAACACCTTCCAGAAAGTTAGTTTCCTGAGGAGAAGCAGAACACGGGCTTCGTGAGGTCAGCAAGATGGGGCTGGCATGGCCCTGGCACCTCGGCCTCTGTGTCCCTGTGGACCTGGGCCTTCCCCGCCAGTCAGACTGGCCCAGCACTTTCCCCTGAAGCTTCTGCAAGGACAAACGAACCCAGATCCTCTAGGGAATGTATTTGACCCACCCCAAGCCCCCAGCCTTCTCCTGACCACCATCCCAAGGTGGCTCTGCTGAGTGCAGGCCCCGGCACAGGCCTGACAGTCATGCGGCCTCAGGCCAATACACAGCTTGGGAAGGGACTGACATCTGTGAACCCGATGATTTCTGTTGAGGGACTGGACAGATTTCTTGTGGACACAGTAGTTCGGAAGAACTAGGATGTCCACAAAGCGATTTGTACAAGATGGTCAGAGGATGTCACCTAGCTCTCTAGTTAGGCCCTTCTCCAGAGTGGGCCCAGATCACAGAGAACACGGGCCATGTCCAACTGTCAAGACATTTCAATATCCCAGAAAAGCTTCAAAGTCTGAATGTGTGGTTTACAGAGTTCAGAAATAACTGTTATAACAATATGATAGGACAGCTGGTAGACACCCATAGAGAGCGTACCTTAAATGGCACACAACCCAAATGTTTATGGGGCCAGGCCGGTGACATGGGCAGCTGGAGGGCAGGAGGGAGTGGCAGAGCCTGTGGCTAACACCTGACCAGCCAAAGGCACCCAGAGTAACAACAGCACTGGGCCACCAGCAGAGCCCATCCATGAGCTTATGTGGTACATGAGACAACAGTTTGCCTAACTCTGTGGAACAGGGGATAGAGGTCTTCAAATGAAAGATAAAGTTGAAAGGAGTTTCTAATCAGAGTCTGGAGGTGGAGGCGTCTTGGTCCTGCAGGTGACGGTGTGAGGAGCCTGTGCATGAAGGGGGAACCACGAGCGATGGAGCAGTACAGAATCCTAGAAAGTGCAGCGTGATCCATGCGTCGTCCTGATCCCTGGAAGCAGTTTGGGACATCTAGAAATGTAGACTGTACCTCCGGGGCACAGATGGGTCTCAGGCTCAGCCCGGCTTCGGTGGTCGGTGCCGCAGTGTGGCTCTTGGGGACATTCTTCCTGAAGGTGCTTCCATGTCGTCCTACCCATCCTACCCTCAGCGTGGAGCAGGACATTGTGTGGGGAACATGCACGTCCCCTTCATGGGGCTTTCTTGAGTCTCACCGACTGTACTCCCCCGAGGCCCAGCCAGCCCAGAGGATAAGAGCAGGAGAAGCACGGGGATTGCACTCACCTGTTTTCCCATGGAGGGTGTTTTCCTGGCGGGGGCTGAACACAACGGAAATGCACTCGTGCACAGTTCGGGGGACCAGAAGTCCGAAGTGAAGGTGTTGGCAGGGCTGGGCTCCCTTTGGGGCCTCGAGGGAGGATCCTTCCTGCCTCTTCCAGCATCTGCTGCTGCGGGCCCATCCCTCCAGTCTCTGCCTTGGCCGCTCCCCCACACCCCACCGCCGGCGTATGTCTTCTCCTCTTCTGTCTCTTAGAGGGGCATTTGTGTCGAGGTAGAGCCCACCCCATTCCAGAACAATGTCGTCTTGAGATCCTTAACAATGACACCTGCAGAGACCCTTTTCTCAAATATGGTCACATCTGTAGGCTCCGTGGGTCAGAAGGCAGAACGTATCTTTTGGGGGAACACTATTCAATCAAGATAGGCATTTCTGGTCTCCTCTTCAGCTCTTAATATTTCAAAACTGAAATAGAAATTGTGCTCCAGGCCAAGGTTTACTGTCCTTCCAGAGGCCGAGAGGCCCAGTTGTGCCTTCAAGAGGAATTCCGGAGGAACCGGGCAGGCCACCTACTTTTCTGGATAGGAAATTCATGGAACCAGAATCTCCACCCCAAAGTGGCCTCAGAAAACCACGACCACTGGCCTCCGTCCCAGCATGGGCCACCCTGATTTCGGAAACATCTTAGACCACGATGTTGGGGATACTGTGTTTTGGAAGCTCCAGAGCCAAGACCTCTGCCCCCAGAGCTCACAGCTTAGGGGAGTCCCCAGCCTGGCCCCATCCCTCACCTCCAGGCAGGGCCTTAGCTCATAGCCCTCCACCTCGGTATCATTTCAGGCAGTGAATTAAGAATGACGGCTGGAGGGGGAGCTAGAGCCAACCAAGGAATGTTGTGACTAAGCATCTAGGATTTCGACTTGGATTGATACGTGGACCATCATCATGGGTCATAGAAAAGAATAAAAAAAATTCAGTGTCTATGTTTGTTTGGTCTCCGTATCTAAGCCCCATCACAGCAGAGGCAGGGAGGGTCAGAAATAAAATCTCAGCAACTTCTCCCATCAGAATTCTAATATGAAATATTTGGGATAAACTGGCTTTATTGTATCTGGCTTAGATGATTACGGATAGGTTTTAGGAATGTTGTAAAAAGTAAGGGAAGTATGGGGGCGCATGGGTGGCTCATTTGGTTAAAGTCCGACTCTTGATTTCAGCCCAGGTCCCTATCTCAGGGTTGTGGGATTGAGCCCCACACTGGGCTCCACACTCAGCATGGAGTCCGCTTGGGATTCTCTCTCCTTCTCTCTCTGCCCCTTCCTGCTGCACATCCGCACTCACTCTTTCTCGAAGGGAAAAAAAAAAGAAAAGAAAGAAGGAAAATATGAAGTACAAGATAGGAAAAAGGAAAAGCATATGGTCTTATTGCCAGGGGCGCTACGGATACCACTAGGAACAGACTTCAAAGCTGAGGAGCCTCATAAGCATTCTGTTGAGGAAGGAATGGCCGCTTGGGAAATCCACATGTGGGACCCTTGTTGGATCTTATTGCATCTCTTTTGGGGCCAAAGGCAAATTGGTTGAGTCTTTCTTAACCTTCCAGCTCTCCTTTCACATATAGCTACAGAGAACCTTCTGGAGGCTGCAGCCTCCTCCTCCCACAGGGGTCACTTTGAGGAAAGGGAGTCAGGACACCCAGCCTGGGGTCCCAACTGTGCCCGCAAGATTTGTTGGTCCCACTTTCCCAGTGATGCCTGGCTCCCACGGTGGCATGCATGCAATGCATGCAAACCTGAGCTGGAAATAGAAACCGTGGATTGTGCTGTTAAAAAAGCAAACCCGGGACGCCTGGGTGGCTCAGTTGGTTAAGCGGCTGCCTTCGGCTCAGGTCATGATCCCAGCGTCCTGGGATCGAGTCCCACGTCGGGCTCCTTGCTCGGCAGGGAGCCTGCTTCTCCCTCTGCCTCTGCCTGCCACTCTGTCTGCCTGTGCTCGCTCTCTCTCTGACAAATAAATAAATAAATAAATAAATAAGCAAACCCCAAGAGGAGAAGCATTAGAAAGATAGGTCTTTGCTGCTACCTCTGTTTGTATTTTTCAACGTGGAATCTCGCTCCTGTCAAGGGAGCCAACGCAGGTGCACATGCCAAGCCTGGGAAGAAGAGAGCTCGTGTCTGCCCTGTCCCAGAGAGCCCTGCCCCTCATCTGGGTGGGATGGCGGTCCTGCGGCTAAGTAGGGGGTCTGTGGCCTGATGCATGCTGCATTTCCACTTCCCGACCCCCACATAAAGGACTTAATCATGGGAAAAATAATTGTTCACTTTTATTAAAAAATGAATACCTTCTTATTGTTAGAAATGTAGACAATCAAGAAAAGCTGAGAGAAAATGAAACTTATTTGTAATTTGACCAGTCAGATATGACAGTTAATATGTATCAACTCCTTGCTGTATGTCTTTGCCACTGTTCTAAAGCTTTAAACAGATTATCTATCCTCCCGGGTGAGGTAGGGAGTATAATTATCCTCTTGTTCTAAATGGGGAAACTGAGCCACAGGGGGTTAGTAACTTGTCCAACATCACACAGTTAGCTGGGGTGTATGTGTGTGTGAGTGTGTGTGCACTTTTTCCTACCAGTACTCTACGGCCTTCTGAATCTTGTCTTTTTTTTCAATGAGACATAAATGACATGTAACATTATATACGTTCCAGGTGTACGACATAATGAGTTGGCATTTGTATGTGCTGCTACATACCACAATGAGTCTAGTTAACTTCCATTGCAGTATATAGTTATAATTTTTTTTCTTGTCTTGAGAGCTTGTAAGATCTACTCCCTTAGTAACTTTCCATACATAATACAGTGTTATTAACTGAAGTCCCCATGCTAGACAGTACATACCCAGACTTATTTACTTTATTTATTTTTGTAAAGATTTTATTTATTTGAGAGAGAGAGCAAGAGCACTAGTCGGGGGAGAGGCAGAGGGAGAAACAGACTTTCTCCTGCACATGGAGCCCGACTCCAGGTTTGATCCCAGGACTCTGAGATCATGGCCTGAGCTGAAGTCAGATGCTTAACTGACTGAGCCACACAGGTGTCCCTCCTAGACTGAAATAAATATTTCATAACTGGAAGTTTGTACCTCTTAACCCCTTTCAGCCATTTCACCCGCCTGCCACCCCTCACCTTGGCAACCACCAACCACTGGTCCACCGGTCTGTTCTCTGAATCTATGAACTTTTTTTTTTTTTTTTTTTAGATCACACGTGTAACTGAGGTGCCATGGCATTTGTCTTTGACTTATGTCACCGAGCATAATGCCCTCCCAGTCCACCCATGTTTCCCGAATGGCAGGATTTCCTTCTTTTTTTAATGGCTGAACAGAATTCCTCTCTCTGTGTGTGTACATACATACACCACAGTTTCTTTATTCGTTCATCCATGGATGGACACTTAGGGTGCTTTCATTTTTTGTCTTTTGTAAATAATGCTGCAATGAACATGTGGGCACAGATGTCTTTTCGAGTTAGTATCTCCGTTTCCTTCAGAGAAATTACCCAGAAGTGGAATTTCTGGATCAGGTGGTAATTCTGTCTTAAATTTTCTGAGGAACCTCCTTACTGTTTTCCATAGAGGCTGCACCAATTTACATTCCTACTGATAGGGCACAGGGGTTCCCTTTTCCCTACATTTGTGCCAACACTTGTCATATCTTGTCTTTTTGGTAGCAGTCATTCTAACAGGTGCAGGGTGATGTCTCCTGTGTTTCTGATCTGCATTTCCCTGACAATTAGTGATATTATGAACTTTCTCGTGTACCCGTCGCCCACCTGTATGTCTTTGGGAAAATGTCAATTCAGACCCTCTGCTCATTTTTCAGTTGGGCTGTTTTATTTAGTTATTTTTGCTACTGAGTTGTGTGAGTTCTTTGTATATTTTGGATATTGATCCCTTATCACATATATGATTTGCAAATATTTTCTCCCATTCGGTAGGTTGTCCTTTCGTGTTGTTGATGGTTTCCTTTGCTGTGCAGAAGCTTTTCATTACGATGTAATGCCACTTTTTATTTTTGCTTTTCTTCTTTTAGGGAATTTTGGGGGGTTCCGTACAAATTTTAGGGTTGTTCGTTCTGTTTTTTCGAAGGATGACACTGGAATTTTGATAGGGATTGCATTAAGTCTGTAGATGGCTCTGGGTATTATGGGCATTTTATATTAATTCTTCCACTCCATGAACATGGGATACCTTTGCATTAATTTCTGTCTCCTTCAGTTTCTTTCATTAATGTCTGTAGTTTTTAGGGTCTTTCACCTCCTCAGTTAAGTTTATTCTTAGGTATTTTATTCTTTTTGATGTAATTTGTAAATGGGATTTTTTTGGTAATTTCTAACAGTTCATTATTAATGTATAGAAACTCAACAGATTTTTGTATATTGATTTTATATCCTACAACTCTACTCAATTCATTTATTAGTTGTAAGAGTTTTTTGATGGAGTGTTTAGGGTCTTCTGTATATGCTGTGTCATCTGCAAATAGTGACAATTTTATTTCTTCCTTTTCAATTGGGTTGCCATTTATTTCTTCTTTTTCTTACCTAAGTGCTCTGGCTAGCACTTCTGATTCTGTTGAATAAAAGTGGTGAGAGCTTTTCCCTGTTGAGTGTGGTGTTAGCTGTGAACTTGTCATGAATGGCTTTTATTATGTACAGTGGGCATTTGTATCCTCACTTTGTTGAGAGGGTTTTTTTTTTTTTTATCATAAATGGGTGTTGAATTTTGTCAAATGCTTTTTCTGCATCTATTTTTATCCTTCACCTAGTTAGTGTGGTGTATCCTACTGATTGATTTGCAGATATTGAATCATCCTTGCATCCTGGACGTAAATCCCATTTAATCTTGGTGTGTAATCCTTTTAATGTATCATTGACTTCAGTTTGTTAATACTTTGTTGAGGATTTTTAGCACCTATGTTCATCAGAGATATTGGCTGTAATTTCCCCTTTTTTGTGGTATCCTTGTCTGGTTTTGGTATCAGGGACATGCTGGCCTCATAGATATGTCTGAAAGTGTTCCCTCCTCCTCTGATTTTCCAAAGAGTTTGAAAAGGTTTGGTATTAACTCTCCTTTAAGCATTCGGTGAATTCACCAGTGAAGTCATCTGATCCTGCACTTTTGTTTGTTGGGAGGTTTGGATCACTGATTCAGTCTCCTTAATAGTAATCATTCCTGTTCAGAATTTCTGTTTCTTCATCATTCAGTCTTCATAGATTTGTATGTTTCTAGCAGATTATCCATTTCTTCTAAGTTGTTCAATTTGTTGGCATGTAATTGTTCACAGCAGTCTTATATGATTTTCCTATTTCTGTGGTCTTGAATGTCTTTTTTTCACTTATCATTATACCATACACATTCCCCATAATATTACAAAATTTGCATTAATCAGTATTCCAATAGCTGCATAGTACTCCAAAATTTATTTACCATCTTCCCTAATTCTTGGGCAGTCAGGTCTCCCCCTCCCTTTTTTCCCAGAATTATAAACAGGGACTGCTTATAACAGGATCAATTATTAGAAGTGAAGTCATTGTGTCAGTGGATATGAGCCATCAAACTGCTTCCCAGATGGACTGTACCAATCCATGCTTCTCTCAATGCATGACAACGCCTCCCAACATACATTAGCTGACATCACCCATTGTCAGTTCATTATTTTCTTTGAGATAAAATCCATAGTATGAAACTCACCATTTTAACCATTTTCAGAGGTTTTCCGTATATTTACAATGTCATACAACTGTCACACTGAACTCTTTACTGAGTTCCAGAACATTTCCTTCATTCCAAGAAGAACCCTGGTACCCATCAGCAGTCACTCCTGGTACTCCTCAACCCCCAGTTCTGTCAAGCACTAAGCTGCTTTTGGTCTCTACAGATGTGCCTATTGTGGACATTTCACATAAATGGAACCATACAATACTTGTTTCTTTTTAAATGTCTGCTAATTTAATGAATGTTATCTAGCTTTGAACTAAGCAAATACATTGAACATTTGTTTCTCATTTATCTTTATTCTTTGGTGAATTGTTTTTTCAGGTCCTTTTCTCATATTACTTTTAGGGTCTTAATGTTTTCATTGATCCATGTGAACTCTTTATATATTAAGGCTTGTAGCTCTTTGACTATCATATTTGCAGTATTTTCTCTTCTGCACCAGAATACTTTACAGCAGGTGTTAAAATGGATGATAAAGAGGCATCCTGAGGAACGCCTGGGTGGCTCAGTTGGCTAAGCGGCTGCCTTCGGCTCAGGTCGTGATCCCGGAGTCCTGGGATCGAGTCCCACATCGGGCTCCTTGCTCAGCGGGGAGCCTGCTTCTCCCTCTGCCTCTGCCTGCCACTCTGTTTGCCTGTGCTCACTCTCTCGCTCCCTCTCTCTCTGACAAATAAATAAATAAAATCTTTAAAAAAAAAAAAAAGAGGCATCCTGAATATGAAAAGCCACAAAAGGCAGTGGAGAACCCCAGGAGTGTTTGGGCAGATGGTGAGGAGGCTCTGCCTAGTGGCACAAGATGAGGGCTAAATTTCTGTGTCTGTGAGCCCCCAGGAGGTCCACTAGTGCCAACTAGTGCAAGCACAGAATTTGGCCACCTCCCCAAATCCCTTGTTCAGGTGGCTGCTAGTTAGGGCCCTGGGGCCAGCCCTGCTTTGAGAAGCAGGAATGCTCTGTAGCCATGACCTGGGCATCAAGGGATGCATTTTAGATTTGTGCTGGCCTCCCCCTCCCTGGAGAAGGCTAACTGGGACTTTCTCCTCTCCACTGCCCACCCAGAGCTTCTGGCACTTTCCTTCCCCTCCAGGCTGTGCTCTCCAGGCCCTGAGAGAAATGAGTACTGAGACTTTGGATGGGAGTGTGGCTTAGTAGGCTGGAGTTTGCGCCCATGCGTGGAAGATGGGCCTATAGGCCCAGTGTTAAGAAACGAGCCAAGCAGAGTTCTTTCCTACATATGCAACATAGGAAATTAACAGGCCTGAGGAAAAGTGGGCCTGATGGGAAGAAAATATAAAAGGCATCAGAACAGCAGTCTCTCTATGAATACACACATGTTCTGGGGAGTAGCAAATACCAACAACAATTTGACACTTGGTTGAATGTACTTATTATTTTTTTTAAATAACTACACCACCCTCTCCCCCCTGGTGCCTATTAAGGGTTTTGGGGATTAAGGGTTTGGGGGATTATAACATAATCGTGGCATTTGGGAAACCGAAAAGCAGAACCAATTTTATCGCTCTGCCAAGTGTAAATGTTGTATGGGGACTAATTGTTTTTCCCAATGAAATCAGTGACTATTACATTTGACGGGGGAGGGGAGTGCTACTGAGACCCCTGGAAGCCGTAGGTAAAAATCTTGCCTGCGTGCGTGTGTGCATGTACGTGTGCGCGTGTGTGTGCGTCCAAGCATGCACCTTCCTGTGGAGAAACCCCATTCCTTTGTCAGGTTCTCAGAAGCGTCCTTGACCCCGAAAAGCTCCAGAACCGGGACTGTGGGTTATTCATGGGGGGCGATGTCCCCGAAGCTGGGGCCTGCTAACTGCCCCTCGGGACTCATGTCATCTTGTGCTTGCAGTGCTGGTGAAGGGCCAGGTCACCACCAAGTACTACCGGCTGCTGTCCAAGCTGGGCGGCTGGGTGTGGGTGCAGAGCTACGCCACCGTCGTGCACAACAGCCGCTCGTCCCGGCCGCACTGCATCGTGAGTGTCAATTATGTCCTCACGTAAGTCAGACGTATTTGTTTCCTTGCTCTCTCCTCCTCCCGTCCCTCATCAGCCCGCTCCCACAAGCACCATCGCTCCCCCACCTCTCTTTCTAAAACTGTTCATTTGTCTCCTGTTTTGTTTTTATTTGAACAATCTGTTCGTTTGGGAAGGGCCAAACTATTTCTGTACTCAGCACGGAGAGCCAGGCGCTGGGCATTGGGTGAGCACTGGAAAGGGAGCCCTGCCAGATCAGATCACAGAGACCAGCTGTGGGGGGTTCAGGGGGCAGGGGCAGGGGCAGGGGGCAGCTGCCCTTGCCCTCCATCTTGCACAGAACGTATAGGTGATGTACCTCTGGGACCAGGAATATGAATTTATGCTCTTTGTGCCCACAAGTACTGGGGTCATCTTGCGTGCTCCTGCCATGCGGGACAGGAGATATCTCACATCTTTTCCTATCTTTCTAGATAGCTCATTGCAGATAATGATGAGTGTTTGGCCCCTTTAAAAATCCCAGAAGGTCAAGTTCAGTTGCATATACTTTTAAGACCATTAGGCACAGCAGGACATGGGTCTCCCTGGGGCCATATATTACTGTGGACCCACCATGGCTACTGTATGTGAAATCACCTGTACCCAGCTCTGGCCCTGAACTTGATGTCCAGGCCATCCCCCAGCCCCACCTGGAACAAGGTCCTCAAGTGTGCTCTAGAGCAGTAAGGATTTAGGCTCTCAGTTCTTTCACAGAATGATTGCCAGGTTGCTGGTTTCTTGATTTTGTTTTTGTTTTTTTAGAACTAGAGGTGAGTTTAACAAAACTGTAGGGAGGAAAGCATTTTGGCCCCTTCATGATTCTTCCTAAGCAGCCAGGTGTGGGCTTCTCCGTCAGAGAACCCTTACCCCCCACAGGTAACCCGGGGGAACTGCTGGGGCCTGGGTGCAGCAGGCACCCGGCCGAGGGTGGGTGTGGGTCCTCAGGACCACCAGCCCGTCAGAGAACGCCGAGCCTCTGACCGCAGAGCGGGTCTCCCAGCCCAGAAGTTTCCCTGTGGAGTGTGGGCAAGTCCCCTGGGGATGTCCCATGCACTTGGCAGAGACACAGCCTAGAGGCTACTCCGGGTAGCTTCCTCACCCCCTCCAACCACGAACATGACATTGCCCAGTTAGCTCTTCAGGGCAAAAACTGGCGCCTGTTGTGGAAATGGGCGAGGCTGGCAGCCAGGCTCCTGGACCCTTGGTGGTCCCCCACCCACGCCTCCCTGGGTGCTAACTGGAGAACAGCTGAGTCCCAGATACTCAGACTGATAAGTAGTGCTTCTGCTCTTTCCTTCTGCCCTGACACACTTCCTCATGGCCCACCGTGTCCCTGGGAAATGTGTTTGGGAGCTACAGGATGGAAGAGAGCTAAAGTGACACCCCCCACCCCGCTATTCCTGCCAGGTAACACTGACCTCACAGCATTGTCCAAGCCTTCAGGGGGTCTTTTCTCATGAGGGTGGGCTGCTCTCTGCTCAAGTCCTGTCCCACCCGACCTCAGTGATCCGCTGTGCTGGAGGTCTGGGAACACACTCGCTCAGGGGCTGGGGCCAGGGAAGCCGCCCTTCCCCCGCAGCCCTCTGGACAGGACTTGTCCTGCTTTTGCTTCTCAGGGAGATCGAATACAAGGAACTGCAGCTGTCCCTAGACCAGGTGTCTACGTCCAAGTGCCAGGACTCCTGGAGGACTGCCTTGTCTACCTCACAAGAAACTAGGAAATTAGTTAAACCCAAAAACACGAAGATGAAGACAAAGCTGAGAACAAACCCTTACCCCTCACAGGTAACCCGGGGGAACTGCTGGGGCCTGGGTGCAGCAGGCACCCGGCCGAGGGTGGGTGCGGGTCCTCAGGACCACCAGCCCGTCAGAGAACGCCGAGCCTCTGACCGCAGAGCGGGTCTCCCAGCCCAGAAGTTTCCCTGTGGAGTGTGGGCAAGTCCCCTGGGGATGTCCCATGCACTTGGCAGAGACACAGCCTAGAGGCAGGTGAAACTAACATCTGGGAGGGCTCTGTGAGGTCTAGGAAAAAAGACCAAATTAGGAAGACACATCAGCTTGCTGGGATCCACGTTAAGGTGGCTTAGTACATTGTGTTTCCATAGCATTTATTTGTTAAAGAGAACCTTCTTTTTTTTTTTTTTTAAGATTTTATTTATTTATTTGACAGAGAGCAAATGAGAGAGGGAACACAAGCAGGGGGAGTGGGAGAGGGAAAAGCAGGCTTCCCACTGGACAGAGAGCCCGATGCAGGGCTTGATCCCAGCACCTTGGGATCATGACCTGAGCTGAAGGCAGATGCTTAACCACTGAGTTACCCAGACTTTTTTTTTTTTAATGTAGTTTGTAACCTCTAATAGAGTGTGTGTGTGTGTGTGTGTGTGTGTGTGTTGGGGGGAGGCATGTGGTCAGCTCGGGCTCGGGAGACCTCCTCCCACACAGGGACTGACCACGCCCAGGGATGCGACTGGGTCCTAGAGGGTGGGGTCTGGTGAGGCCGGAGGGCATTCTCTCACCGGCCCCTTCATCTGTCTTCTTTCCCATGCAGCAGTACAGCTCGTTCCAAATGGACAAACTGGAATGCAGCCAGCTGGGAAACTGGAGAGCCAGCCCCCCGGCGAACGCCCTGGCACCCCCAGAACAGCAGCTCCATTCAGAAAGCAGCGACCTTTTGTACGCCCCGTCCTACAGCCTGCCCTTCTCCTACCATTATGGACACTTCCCTCTGGACTCTCACGTCTTTAGCAGCAAAAAGCCAATGTTGCCGGCCAAATTTGGGCAGCCCCAAGGATCCCCGTGTGAGGTGGCACGCTTTTTCCTGAGCACCCTGCCAGCCAGTGGTGAATGCCAGTGGCATTACGCCAACCCCCTAGTGCCTAGCAGCCCGACTCCAGCTAAAAGCCTTTCTGAGCCACCAGTGAACACTGCTCGGCACAGCCTTGTGCCAAACTACGAAGGTGGGTCATGTTTGCACGAGGGGAGGGGGCAGGACTCTGAACAGCGGCGGTGCTGGCAGTGGGTGGCAAATGGAAAAAGGATCCTCACACTTTGGGCCAACTTTTCCTTTTTCTGCTTATAAGTAGGAGTTGCTACACTTTCCTGCTCTCAATGAGAGGAGCTTCACGAGAGGGAGAAAAGCAGGGCGACTGAGTCCGTGTGCGTCTCGTGGCACCGCTGACAGCATAGAGGGCAGAAGAACCCGGGGTTCAGCCACCCTCCATAGAAACCCTGGCCTCATTTGCTCCCCAAGAGGGAGACAAAGTGATTTCCAAACCCAGCTCCCGGGTTTGAGAATGCTGCAACCGCAGTTATTGTACAAGATTACTCTCCCATTCCACCCAAAAATGAATATGGGGCGCTGCTGGTTTGCTTCCCAAGCCAGTTTTCAACATGTAGAAAACAGTGGTGAAAATTCCTGAGCTCAAAGACAGAAATGTCACTCACTAACCCATGACTCAGTTTCTTCATCTGTAAAATGGGATCATAACCCATGCGATATGCCTACTACCCCAGGGCTTGACACACAATAGGTGCCTGGCCAGCACCAGTGGTTCAACAACAGAGAGAGAGGAGTGGCCCCTCCCCCAGCCCTTCCTGGTGGCAGAAAAGCAAATGTCCTCCGTGGATGTGCCATCAGCGTCCCCAGGCCCAGACAGACTCCTGTTTGCTCACTGGACCAACCCCAGGCAGAGGGTAGGTGGGGGTTGAGGGGTAGATGCGAGAGGTACACTCCTGTTTCATGCAGAACTAACTACTGCTCAGAGGGTAGCCCATGGTGGTGCGAATTTCCTGCAGTGACTCCTACATTCGGGGTACATGTGACATGCTCAGAAAAAAAAAAACACCTGCCTCAAGAGGAGAGCTTTTTGGAACCCCCTCCTTGCCCTCTAACCTCTCTTTGGAAGCAGGTAGGGCTCTGTTCCTCCTGGGGCTGCTTGGGGGAATCTCTTGCTCAGACTCTGTCTTTATAAGGCCGAGACACATTTTTTTCTCTAAACCTGAGAAGAGAGGTTGATTGTAGGAGAAAGCGAACCGTGTTGGAGATTACTAGGACATGTTTTTCCTCAGTAGGCAACTTAGAGAAGAACACGCCAGCGACCAGGGCGATGCAAACCTGCCTTCTGGTCTGGGCCAGTGCTTGGAGCCACCAGATCCTCAGTTTTGGACAGACAGCCGACAGCGCACGGGGTCGCTCCAATAACCAAGGAAGGGATTTCCCCCAATGACCAGAAAGGCAAAGCTAAGAATTTTGATGACAGCTGAAAATATTATTCACTTGAGATTGATCTGAGAGAATTCTTTTTGTTTGGCCAATGATATAACCAACACACAGTATCATATATATTTTTAAATTGCTATTCTGAAAGTGAAAGAGGTTAATAAGGAGCTCATTTGTCATACCCTTGGTAAAAGAGGGCGAAATTTGGGGGCAACTTGTGATCTACTTCCTAGTCTTCTTTGATATCAAAGGAAGACAAAGTTTGTCTTAAAGGAAAAAACAAAAAAACCAACCACAGGGAGCTAATCGATTGCGGGCACCTGATTAGTGAGGATGGGTATGACCTTTAGTTAGGACAGCACTAAAAGGAGCAGGTGCGATTACCACCCCCCCCCCAAAAAAAAAAAAAAGGGCGTGAGAAAGAGAAAAAAAAAACAGGGTTGGCTGGGGGCACCTTACCCGGCAGGCAGTGGAAGCCTCCAGACCAACGCTGTCCAACATGGTAGCCAGGAGCCACGTGCAGCTCTCGCGCACGGAAATGTGGCCCGGGCACCGAGAGGTGCTGCTGTGTGTGCGCGGCACTTGGAAGACAGAAACAAAGAATCAAGTATCTCGGTCATTTAAGAGTATTGATTCCACATGGGAAGAACCTGCTGGACACGTGGCATTTACACTGAGTAGCGGTTTCCGCCAACTCCACCTGTCCCTCTCCGCGCTGGAGCGCGACCTCCCGAGCGCGCCAGTGTGCAGCCTGCACTGGACGGCGCGGGCCTGGGCGCGGAGGGGAATGGGCCCGGGCGGCCGCGGGGGGCGGAGCGCGCCCCGGGGGGGTGGGGACCGAGGGGGGGGGTGGCGGCGCCCGGATCCGCCGGGTTGGCGCTGCTTTGGGCAGGTCCCCTTCCTCCCCCGCGCGGGCGTCTAACGTGTCGCCTGTCCCCGCAGCGCCCGCCGCCGCCGCCGCCGCGCGCAGGTTCGGCGAGGACACCGCGCCGCCGCCGCCGCCACCGCCGCCGAGCTTCCCGAGCTGCGGCCACTACCGCGAGGAGCCCGCGCTGGGCCCGGCCAAGGCCGCCCGCCAGGCCGCCCGGGACGGGGCGCGGCTGGCGCTGGCCCGCGCGGCGCCGGACTGCTGCGCGCCGCCGGCCCCCGAGCCCCCGGGCGCGCCTGCGCAGCTGCCCTTCGTGCTGCTCAACTACCACCGCGTGCTGGCTCGGCGCGGGCCGCTGGGGGGCGCTGCGCCCGGCGCGCCCGCTCTCGCCTGCGGCCCCGGCGTCCCCGAGGCGGCGGCCGGCGCGCTGCGGCCCCGGCCCCCCGGCCCCGCCGCCGCCTCGCCGCCCGGCGCGCCGCTGCCGCACTACCTGGGCGCCTCGGTCATCATCACCAACGGCAGGTGACGTCGCGCGGGGCTGCCCGCAGGGAGAAGCCACAGGCCAGGCCTCGGGCTCCCGTTCTCCAGAGCGCAGCCGAGTTGCGAGGGGCGAGCTGCAGACGCACGGTTTAAATTAATTTATGCAGAGACGACTATTTTACTAGAACTCCGCGGCCGCCTTCTGGATTTTTACGTAGATCCCGGTGCAGGGGACTGCGGCGCGGCCCGAGGCCGGGGAGAAAGGCCCGCCGGACCTTTGTCCCCCAAGGGGCGGAGCTGAGCGCCCCCCGCGTCCCGCGTGTGACCTCAGACTACCCCGTCGGGGGGCGGACTCGGGTGCCCCACCTTGCCATGGGGCTCGCGCGCCTCGCCTCGTCCCCGGTGCTCAGTAGCCGCCCCGCGGGGGGAGCGGAGGAGCTCGCAGCCCGCGGAGAGCCCCCCCGCGGTGAGACACGCCGGGCGGTGCCCCCCCCCCCCAAGGAGGCGGCCTCCGGAACTCAGCGCTCCCGGCGTCTTAAGGCAGGGCGTGACACTGAAGTCCCGCGCATCGACGACGACGACAACTCTGACTTTGCAAGTCACTCACGAGTCTCATTAGAAGTTGTCGTTTTAATGTAAGCCTTTTCTCAGTACAAACATCATCAAGCCGAGACCAAGGGGGTGAAGGCACGTGGGGGTGCCCCACAAGCACGTTCGTGAGCTTTCACTTCCTCCCAAGCCCTATGAACTCTCGATACCACCAAGAATAGCACCTTCCGAATAGATGAAATAGGCATTAAATGCAGAACTAGAGAGAGCCAGGTGTTTTCTGAGAATGACACGTTGGACGATGAGGTGCCCAAGGCGACTGGCTACCCTTGTCGGGCTTGATTACGAGGCAGCATCCCTGTGGCCCACACAGACCTGTAATTCCCTAGGCTCGGGTTTGCTACAAGTAATGCTAATAAAGTTAGTTAAATTGCATGTGCAATATGGAAAATTGTCAATGGACTGCGCCCTCGTGGAAGAAAGCTCGCTAGAGGGATGGTATAAAAATGGTGTATACATTTTCTTCAGCATTTCCTGCATTTTCTGCATAGCAAAAAAACCCCCTTGAACATGTCCTGTATGTAACAGGTGAACAGAAATCCTTTTATAAAGCACCAGCAGTGTTTAAAAAATAAACTTCCCTTCATTTTTGTCTTTTATATTTTTGCTTCAAGATTTCAACATTTAAAAATCCCGCCGTGCCTCTGCAATGGATTGGTGCATGGAACCACCGTCTTTCAATCTTTTCCACACTCTAAAACACGCCCTCACCTCCCTGTTTCCAAAATGGTTTTCTTTCAGGAAACTGCGCCTTTCCGAGTGGAAAGAGTTTTCACAAATGTCTTTTTAAGTCCTCGTTCGCGAATCTAAGCGCACCTATATATAATTGTTTGCAAAATCTGAGATGATTGCTTGCCAACCTGGTGTCACACTGAGGGTCTGCCTCATAGCAGGGCGTCAGGAGCCTTATGCAGGGGGGTGACACTTGCAAATTTAGGAACATGTGTCTGTCCTGCAGCAAAGGGACTGAGTCATAAGCATCCACCTCCCTACTGCACTTAGTGATACCTCATGAGCAGCTCTTTGTGCACACAGAAAATAAGCCTGGGGTATTATTTTTTTATGCTCACAAGTCTTGTCATTAAACCAGGATTCCTGAAAGGTGCGGTTTGATGAGCAGATATCACCTGACATTTTTCAATAAAGTACCACAAAATGCGTTTGTGTCTCCCTTGTTATTAATCATCGGGGGCTGTGTTCATGAGTAAATACAAACCGCGAAAGCTTTCGAGCAGTTTAGGTTACTGTGAAAAGATAAGACCATGATAGACTAGCAAATGATAACGTAAACAGTCTTAACAATGAGTGTGTGTGTACATGAAAAATGAAACGTGTACTAGGGAAAACTTCCTTATCTAAACAAACCTCGGGTTTTCATAGCCTAGACCACGAAGGAAGATTCCGACGCAAGCCGGCTTTGGGGCAGCTCAGTGCAAAGTTAACAGGAGTTACCATGGCAACCTCCATCTTTACCTCCTTACACATGTTACCTCCATCTTTAAGAGTCTGCACGTTTAAGCTGGGGATATCATTTCTTGACTTCTGTGAGGCTCTGGCAGGGGAAGAGGAAGCATTTTAATAAATATGACTCTCTTTCACAAAAAAAGAAAAAAAAATTGTAGTGGGTCCTAACCCGTTGACAAAAATGCCAGATCAAAAGGATTTGAGAAATAAACCCAGTTCAAGACTGGCAGGGCCCTCCAAGGGGCCTCCCAGGGAAAGGAATTCCTTTATGTTCATGGAAGCCCTTTCTAGAAAAGCCATTCCATTCATACCTTTGTAGAGAAGGGAACAGGGTGTGAATTAGGCTGCTCTGGGGAAATCTGCAAGAGTTGGGTATTTTGCACCCCCCACCCCCCACCCCTTTGTCCTTTTTAAAGTCCTATGGCCAAGCCTTCTCCCATGGACCCTAAGGGCGGGAGAGGTTTACCCAGTCAATGAATCCTATACAAAGTCTACCTGGAGTTGTGACTTTGTTTTAACTGTAAGACAGTTAAGGTACACTGTGGGGGCTGCTACAAATAAAATGGGATAAAAAGAACATTTTCAAATAAATGCCAGAAAACTACAGTAGTTTAAAATCTTAGTGAATCGTACCCCTTGGGTTATCGAAGATGCATTATTCAAGCTGTTCCTAAACTTAAGTATGATATATAAGGTTAAAATCTTGGGGGGAAAAAACCTCAAAAGTTAAGCAGTTCTTATAAAAAAAGAGTAAGAACAATTCTACAAGAACAAAATCTGTTCGTATAGTAAATTTGTTGTTATATTAAATTTTTCAATTTAAAAATTTATATTAAATGGTTATATTAAATTTATTTCTCACCTCAGTTGAAAGGGGTCTTTTTTTTTTTTTACTTTGGGTTTTGCTAACTTTCAGTCTTTGGAGTAATAAGATTTCTCGTTTGTATGACACTTAATACATCTGTGAAAAATAAATCAAAAACAACAAAGAAAGCACCCAACTTCTCAATACTTAGAAATACATACATATTCCTTACTATGTAAAACTATTTATTTTGTAAAAATGTTTAAATATGAATAAAGATACTGTAACCAAGAATAGTTGCCTATTTTGAAAAATGAAACTTGTGGTCAAAAAAACAATGAGCCCAAACCGTACAGAAAAATCTTAAAGTTTATTTTGGTAGACTTTTGCTTTTTATAGGCATTGGCTTAAAGTGATTACTTTTCTGAGACAGTTCTTTGGAAAAGGTAAAAATGCGAAGGTTGAAAATTTCACATGTGCATAGTAATAACCCAGGAATGAGGATCCTCATTCAAGAGTTCTGCCTGTTAAGAGCAAAGAGATCTTCCAGAATGCAAGCTGAAAACGTCCGCCTGTGTATCCTGAAGCTGCTGGATGAGGCTGACTTCTCTCCTGGTTCCCAGGCTCGAGGGCAGGGGCAAGTACATAGGCCATACCCACGGGTGTATGGGGGGGGCAGGGACTGGAGGCTGCATGCTCCCCCCCCCCCCCCCCCCCCCCCCCCCCCCCCCCCCCCCCCCAATCACGCACTTGATCCCACATCGGGCCAAGTCTGCAGGAGCAAGCCCCACCGACTGTTTCAGACCAGACAGGAATCCTTCGACTTCGCCCAAGTTCAAGGGGCGCTGCTTCACCAGGGAAGGCCTTCTGGAAAATAAAATGTGAACGAGGGAAGACTTTCTTGTGCATCTTCAGGAAGCGCTTTCCACAGCTTCCCCTGAAATCTGCAGCCAACCGGCAAGGGAGGAGATCTTGTTTTGCTTTGTTTTGTTTTGTTTCGTTTTGACATAACCAGGTAGATGCTCAAGGGCAGCCTCTAAACTTGGGAGCAAATCCAGTGTCCTGGCGACGCATGCCAATCCTGAGTTCAGTTGCCATGTTTTAAAGACTAGGAAGAAAATGCAACGTTTCTGTTAAGTCCTGAAAGTTCCTTGAGATCAGAGATGGCCGGGTGCCCGAAGGCCCCCAATCCATGAGGGTAGTGTAGCAAGTAGAGAATTTTCCTAACGCAAGCTCTAAGGAAGATGCTTTTATTCAGCTGTTCTCTAGGAAGCAGAATTTCACAAGTCTTTGGTTCACAGGCGGCAAGAGCGGGTTTACGGAAAACGTAGCATCTGCTTCGAGTCTCTGTTTTGTCTCCCCCAAGACAACTGCGTGGCGGCACACGTAAGGAACAGTCTTGAAAACACAGAAGCCGAGCCGTATGCCCGGAACATCTCCCATCTGCACTGACACGGCCACACATCATTAGTTTTAATTTACAGAAAGGAAATTAAATGATAACATTTTTTTCCCAAAGCAGAACTGTCTAGAACGGGACTTCAGCTTAAAACAAAACACAGCATGTTTTTCATTAAAGAACCCCCCAAAGAAATTCAAACAGTACCAATGGCAGAGCCCTGAGAGACGACTGGCCTTATATTACAAAGTTTGAGAAATGAAACTTGGAACATTAGCCTGGAGATCTTTCCTCCTGATGATATTGTGCAGATGCCCTCTCTAGGGTGAGTCCATTTGGTGATTCTGGGGGTGCTGTGCGCTTTGATTGAAACTTGTCACTAGTTCCAAATGAAGACTTGGACACTTAGGAGACAGCAGTATTTTGGTGTTTTTTGTTTTCGGGTTTTTTTGTGTGTTTTTTTGTTTTGTTTTGTTTTTTTGAGAAAAATAATTCTAATGGAAGCCTTATTTGCAAAAATTACTTCTGAAGTTCTTTTAAAGTTACATTTCCAAAAAAACACATATTGGGTTGGTGTACTTAAGCAAACATTCTGTTTTTTCCCCCCTTCCTATGGTGCTGCCTATGCCTGGCTAAAGGTAGGCACATTTTATACTGAAAACCACAGTTTCTGGAATTAGCCCAGCTGGAGGAAGCCGGTACTCGTGAACAATAAGGGGATTCTGTTCAAAGCTGAGAGCTCCGTCCAGTTTTCCTTCCACTAATTTCAGTTGAGACTGGCAGGAAGAGAGAAAAGTGGGCAAAAAACCGGCCTTTTAAGGCTGAAAAGTAATGTGTGTGATTCCCAAGTTCTTCAGAGATAGGAGTGACATGGAAAAAGCATGGAATGCATCTGGAAATCGCAAATGCATATCAAAAGGTTTCCTTTCTTTTGTTCTTCTAGGGAGACTTTTAGGGCATCGATCTTGAACATCTTCTTTTAAAGCTTCACACACACACACACACACACACACACGCACACACGCACACGCGCACACGCACACGCGCACACGCGCACACACGCACACACGCACCCTCTCCCTCTTAAATGATGGTGTTCAGTATCAGTTGCATTGTTTCTCGGCAATTTAGGGAATGGGGGGGCAAAAAAAATTATGATTTACAAATAAAATGCCACGTATGTGTACATTCTGTACACCAAATGGTCTTTCCAGAATGCTCCAGATTTCAAAGTGAGCCTACAACGGGCTTAAAAAGCTCCAAAGCCTCCGTGGTGTGTGGGATGAGTGAGTCTTCTCTCCAGCTGTTGGGGCCCAATCACCCACCCCACAAGTACAGGAGGCCTCATCGTGGATCTTGAACTTGATCCCATCCCTTCAGAATCTGCAATAATTCAAACTTATGAAAAAGCAGCTCATAGATTCATGTCGAAGTAAGTAACCGATTTCCTCTACAAGGTCACTGCAACCACGCCGGGGACGCCCATCTCGGGCACCGTTGCTGGACCACCAAAACCCCGGGCTCAGAGTCAATGCTCAGAAGTCTACCAACTCTTTTCTCATTAACAAAAAAAATAAAACCACCACCAAGTACCAACGTGTGCTCCTCTAGGAAAACCCCTCCCTGAATGTTCATAAAGGGTTTACCAACCTTTGCTCCATCCCTGGCCTGGGCCTGGACGCTTTTTTTTATTTGTTTTTTAATAGTCTGGAGTGCAGGTCTTGGCTACTGGGGAAACAGCTGAATTATTCCGTTGCTGTTTTCCAAATAAAAACTTTTTTTTTTTTTTGGGCCAATAAACACACATCCAAGCCCAAGAGGGGAAAAGGATTTCACACATGCGGCCGTGCCTCACCTGAACTAAGTCTCTGCTTGCCATCCCTCCGCCCCAGAACATCTGTGAACGCTAAGGGAAAAGGCAACAGACAGGTCAACGGGAAGGAATTACTCGGGTTAATTGGAGGGAGGCCACTTTCGCTCACAACTCTCAAACCGTTTTCCAGAGCCTCGGGCTAGGAAAGGGCAGCAGGAATGACCTGGCATGCTCGCTGGGGCGCCCTCTCACTGCCCGGGGGCAGCCCCCCGCAGGACCCCGGGACCGCTACTGCTGTTTGGGGAGGATGAGGTTTCTCAGCATGTCAAAGGAGTTGCCGTCGGGATGCACGGTGACCACCTTGCCGTCCTTCTCCTCGACCTGAAGGAACCCGGAGTCATCCAGGCCGACTATCCACACCTCTGGCCCCTCCAGGCCTCCCAGGCGGACCCGCTGGCCACTGTATGTGAGGAACAGCAGAGAGTCAGCGGGAAAAGTAATGCAACATCTGAAGACAGGCGGCTAAGTACTCACCCCTCCGGCGGGGGAATAGGGAGAGGGTGGGTGGGAGAGAGAAAACTTTGACTTTCACTGGTCCCACCTGAACTGTTTTACAAGCTACTAGAAGAATCAGGGTGATGGAACTGGGGATGGGAACTTCTACCAACGGGGAGCGTGGCCTTGCTCCTAATTCCGATCATCTGACCATCCAGATGCCGATTTGTCCCACTTGCTCGCCCTCCAGCACTTTTAAGAACCGCTGTGCCATTCTAGGTGTTTGGGCTGAGACTGGGGAAAAAGCAGCTGAGCTGGAGAGTGGATTTTCTAAAACAAAGCTGGTACCATCAACGGCAAGTTGAACTCACTCTAACGCTGCTTCTTTTTTTTTTTTTAATACAAGGCTGTATTTTTTTTAAAATTTCATCTATTTATTTGACAGACAGAGATCACAAGTAGGCAGAGAGGCAGGCAGAGAGAGAGAGGAGGAAGCAGGCTCCCTGCCAAGCAGAGAGCCCGATGAGGGACTCGATCCCAGGACCCTGGGATCATGACCTGAGCCAAAGGCAGAGGCTTTAACCCACTGAGCCACCCAGGCACCCCTAACGCTGCTTCTTTTAATATTTACCAAATGTATCCGTCGAGTCACATCCCTCTTAATAGTTTCTAAAATAGAGGGTCCACCCGAGTGCCCCCCACCCCCCACTTATTTTCATTTGGAAGAATTTTAAACCTACAGAAAAGTTGAAGACACAGGACAAGGACCCCCAGAATCCCCCTTCGCTTATATTCACACCAACTGATAACATTTTCCATATTCGCTTTCTCTCTTCACGCACACACACATCACACATGCTTTTTTGCTGACATTTAAAAATAAGTTGCAGGCATCATGACACTTTATACTTAAATACTTCAGCATGTACCTCCTAAGAACGATCTCCCACAAAACCAGAATGCGATTATCACCCTCGCGAAACCTAATCACCATACGGTAACATCTAGCAGATAGTTCATGTTTAAATTTCCCCACTGCCCCATTAATATCATTTGTGGCAATTTCGGCCCATCCAGGATCTAATTATGAATCACATTTTGCATTTAGTTGTCATGCCTCTTTACTCTCACACAAACCTCCGACCGTCTTTTTATTTCGTGTGTTTGAAGACCAGGACGTTTCTGATGTGTTAGCGACCTACTGGAATCCACCATGGTTCTCAGGCTCTGGGTGCCCGTGGACCCCCTAGAGCACGCGTTAAAACATGAATGTTCAGCCAGCTTCAGAGTTTCTGATTTAGGACGGTCCATTTCTAACGAGTTCCCAGGCGAGGGCGCTCCTGCCCCCCTGGGGGATCTCACTTTGAAAACGGTTGTTATCTAGAATGTTCTAGATTTTTTTTTTTTTTAGAATGTTCTAGAATTTAACAAGTGTCTGTTTCCTTGCATTAGGCTCCACTTAAACATGCTGGAAAACTCTCAGGTGAGGCTGTGTCCTGCCCACAGCAGCCCACCAGCAGGCACGGGATGCCAGTCCTCCCCCACACCCTCGCCCCTGGTATCGCTCAACGTGGTAGATGCCAGTTTTCTCCATCAGAAAGGTCAAAAATAATTATCTAGGGGCCCTGGGTGGCTCAGTGGGTTAAGGCCTCTGCCTTCGGCTCAGGTCATGATCCCAGAGTCCTGGGATCGAGCCCCGAGCATCGGGCTCTCTGCTCAGCGGGGAGCCTGCCTCCCCCTCTCTCTGTGCCTGCCTCTCTGCCTACTTGTGATCTCTGTTGTCAAATAAATAAATAAAATCTTTAAAAAAAATTATCTAGATCTGTGCTTAGTTTCCTGTTTTAGGATACGGAACAAGTCACTTAATAAAGACATTTTAAAAGAAGGAGGATGGGCCAGCACTGACCTGTGTACCCAATACTTATAATAAAGGGGAAGGATGCCGTTGGGCCCTTTGTCCTGAAATGTGTCGATCAGTTTCTCCAGCATAGTCACGGTTCTGGCGATGAGACCGTCGGTTCTTAAGGGCTTCAGCTCTGCCCTGTGTTGCTTGTTGTATTCTGTGATGAGATCATTGATGCAGATGGTGGGGTTGCTGTTACTCACGTTAAATCCACAGCCTACACAAAAACAGTAGAAAAACATGAGCGGCTCAACCTACTGAGGGCGTCGCACGTTCCTCCCAACCCCGTGAAAGAAGTTCTAGCCTTTATAACCGACTCTCTGCTTCCTTTCCCTCATTTCAAATTTATCATTTCTGGCCACTTAAAGAATGACTTATTGGGGCACCTGGGGTGGGGGGCACCGTTGGTTGAGCGCCCAACTCTCAGTTTCAGCTCAGGTCGTGATCTCAGAGTCATGAGATCGAGCCCCGCATGGGGCTCCCTGCTCAGCACAGTGTCTGCTTAACGTTCTTTCTCCTTCTCCCTGTGCCCCACTCCCTGCGTCCTACTCTCGTTCTCTCCAATGAATAAATACATCTTAAAAAAATAAATGAATGACTTGTGTCTTTGGGACCATCTTCCTTTTCATCGTTCCTTTGTTATCCTTGTCCAAGGATTATCCTCGTCCACCCCAACCTTTCTGCGGATTGGTTGTGGTGGTGGTGGTGGGGGAACCCAGCCAGATTCGATTCAGTTAAACAGAAGCTCTGAATGGGGCAAAGCTCCTTGGAATGGCCTCTGAAACAGCGCTTCCTGGGGTCTCACCAAGAACCGTGGCTCTGCACTGAGCCCAAGAGAAAGCAAAACCTCCCGTTTCTTTCCTGACTTGAATAACAAAACACATGCCTGAAAATACAGGATCTCCCTCAGGTCTTAAGGCGTAAACTCTGGATTCAGAGATTTCAAACCTTGGTCATGGCATAACCCTAGAATACATCCTTTCCTGTGTGATCTTGGAAGTCTTTGGTGCTAGGGTTACGCTGCTGGCAGGGGGCCAACCTGTGTTCAGTGGCTCTTTCATAGGGCTCCTAACCCAGAGCTTCAGGAAAGGGAGTCACCAGCAGTGGGTCTGAATGGGCTCGTCTCTGCTGTTACTTAATACCGCCATCCTCTCCAGGAGAGTGGGAGTCTTTGAGAAGCCGAATCTCGGTTTTCAACAGGGCCCTGAATCGACCTCAAAGATGTCTTCCATAAGAAGTGAAATATTGCAGGAACTAAGCAGTGAGACGCTGTTGCTTTCAGTGACTCTGAGACAAAAATTCCCCAAATCCTTGCCTCTGACAGAATGATGACATTTACAAGAACGGTGGAGAACAGTATCCTTCGGAAGTTGTTCTGGGCCATTTTCAGTGTGAAGGGAAGGACTGACTGGCCTCAGTTTTGGGGGGGGGGGGTTGGTGTGTTGTTTTTTTAATATGCTGGCTATTAAAATATAAAGCAATGTAAATCACATCTGGAAAAAGAGAATAAGTAACTCTGGCAACAGGAAAGAATCGGCAATTCTTCATTTGTTCTCCAACAACACACACACAGTACTGGAGTGGAAGGCATTCAATTAAGTGCATATGGTGCTGAAAAACCTCCCTTCTGTTCAGAAAATTCAGAATTCTGGGAAAAACAGCCGCACTGACTACTGCCAACTCAGGCCATGTCTTTCCAAGGACAAGAGGGCACCCCTCCTGGGGACCGACTTTCCCCCTCTCCCCTATCACATCCCATGGCCTTAAGAATTGAAATAAAAACCATGAATTCCCCCTACAGGGCCATGTTTCCTTTCCCCGACACTGACAGAAGCCATCCCCAGACCTCCTCGATATCTCTGGGCCCTGCTCTGGAATATCTGCATCTAGCCTAGTCAACGCATTTAAAAATGGGACGCAGAGCGTGGAGGCTGAAACAGCTGGCCCAGAATAACATTGCCAGTTGGTGGCAGAGCTGGAAACCAGCTTTGCACTTTCTGGCTGGTACTTCCCAAAGACACATCATCACACGTTTTCCTGCCCATTACTCATTTTTGAACTGTAAGTTCTCCCAGACATTAGGGAGAAGCTGAGTGTCAGAGGGGCGGGAGCCTAAGAACTTCTGAAACTGTGTCTGCATCCTTCTTGCCTGATGTGGATGTGCTGAGGGGAAATGGGATTCTGCACCCGACCTTGACCAGCCTGGAGCTTCTTCTGAAGGTCAAATAACAAAAAACCAAAAAAGTCCAAAAACCCACGCAACTTTTTCACAGCCTGGGAAGGTCCAATTGAGAATGCAAAAAGCACCAGGAGCCCCATCCTTGAAGTTAGCTTTCTTTTCTTATTACAAAATGGCATATTAAATGTTTATTTTCACCACTTCTAATTCGACAAGAAGCCCACGGTGTGTGGAGAGGTGCAGGAAAAAGCCTGTTTGATGTGGTACCGATTTGGTGGTTTCCATGGCCAGAGACAGGAACGCTAAACCTCTGGACAGGGCTTTCAACCAATCTGGCCTGTTTTGCATACATATTGTGCTCCCGTAACTCAAGACTCAAAAAGTAATCCCATATGATAATCCACCCCCCTCAAGGTAGCCATGTAGAAACCATTTTTATTTTTATTTTTCTTCATCGAAAAATGTGGACAAAAGGCCTTCACAACTCACCAATGAGTATATAAAATGTTTCTCCCAAAAGCGTCGAGTTAACCAGAACTCCACCAAGCTTCATGAGGTCATTGTAATAGATATCGTTGGGCCATTTCACTCGTAGGTTGATATCCTAAAGGGAAATGTGCACGTTACTCAAGCCATCGCGGGACACAAAGGGGCCCGGAGCGGTCATCCAGCTCAAAGGAAGATGAGTGGGAGAGGGAGACTCTGGAATCTTATGGAACTTGGGATCTCATCCTTGCCTCTTGTTCTGATAGCCAGTCCCTTCTTTGGGACAATTCAGTGGTCAAGGACCATCTTGGGGCCAGGAGAGAGACCTACAGATGATACCTGGCATAATAAATCTGGCATTCTCGCCACAGCCCCGCACTCTCCATTATCCCAGGTCGGTGGCAACCCTGAGCCCAAGAAGCCTAGTGGTGCCATTTACCCAATGGTATTTGCTCCCTTTGGGTCTCTGTGTCTCGTTTTGGTAATTCTCACATTTCAAACTTTGCAGCCTTTGTATGGTGATCTGTGATCTGCAATGACGACTGGCTGAAGGTTCTGATGATGGTGACCATTTTTGGCCATAACGTATCTTTTAATCAAGGTATGTAAGTACACTGTTTTTTTGGACAGAATGCTATTACACACTTAATAGACCACGGTGTGGGGTAAACGTAACTTTTATATGCCTCAGGAGATCAAAACTCTATTGTCGTGATCTGGAACCAAACCTGCAACGTCTCCAAGGGGTCCCCGTGTCAACAGCCACCCCCACTGAGTGCCTACTGTGTGCGGGGGGCAGGGCACAGGGAGACCGAAATACACGCAGGGTTTCTTTTCCCTTAAGGAGCTCATGCTCAAGAGAGAAAGATTCCCCAAGTTAATCACTGTCACTAAGGGTGGGTAGAAATGTCTCAAGTAGAATCCCAGAGGGATACAGAGAAAGAACCCGGTTCACCAGATTATCACCAAAGGCCTCAACCAACTGCCAACAGCCAACAGGTAACAGAACGGATTTGTTCTGAGGCTCGCTGCCTCTCTGTCTGGAAGCAAATCTGGGCAGCCGGCCTGGGTCTCCAGGTCATGGTCACAGTGGAAAGGTTCAAGGGCGGACACTGCCTTGAGCTGCGCCCCCCGCCCCCCCGACCTCCACCTCCAGCCGCAACTCTTAAGCAGGGACACAGAGACTGGGTGAGACCCAGTGGATGCCGGAGCTGCCGGAGCTGCCGGGCCTCCGGGGCCTGGGGTGGGGAGCCAGGTGGTGGCATGTGTGGGGAGAGGAAGAAAATTTGGAAGAAAGACACTCGGCGGAATAAACCAAGACCACAGAGTATCAGGTGGCCTCCGATCCCACAAGGCTGGCTCTTCTTTCCCTGAGGGCCCGCCCGGCACCAAGCCCCACCTCAGCACTGGTCAGTAGATTACTTACACCAAATCCACGTGGGGTACTAGTGTCACTTCTATTTAACAAGGAAGACACTGAAGCGGGAGAGATGGCCTGGCTTGCCTGAGGTTACACTCAGAAGCAGCAGAGCTGGGATTTGAACCCGGGACTTTCTGACACCCCCCCCCCCCCCACCCGGTGCTTAACACTAGCTATGTAGCCTGCTGCTAGCAAGAAATTCCTTTCTTTCCCTCCAACAAAGCCTTCTTTGCACAGTGGCCAGATGGAATGCGTTTCTGTTCTTCAGAAGCTCGTCTGCGTTAGCAGAGCGCTCTAGGTGGGAGAAGAAAGCAGAAGCACAGAAGAACGAAGGTGTAAGTAAGCGGAGGGTGTGCACCAGGACCTGTAACCGGCAGGGAGCTTCGTGGTTTTCTCTGTGGTTGAACAGGGATCTCAATGGGGTGCATCCTGCCACCTTGTCCCAGGGGATGCCGGGTAATACAGGAGGCGTTTCTGGTCACTCTCCCAGGTCCCCTTCTTTGTCCTCTCTTGCCCTTCCGGGTCTCCCCATGCCCAGCACAGTCCCTGCCCAGGCCTGGAAACTGCTCCCTCGGCATGGAAGTGGCAGCTCAGCTCTCCTCTGTCCTGGTCCTGCCCCTGGGCACCCGTTTTATTTTACATTTTTGGACCTAGTTAGTTAATGCTGCAGCTTATGAAATCGTGGGTTCTCGTGCAAGTAAACAGTGCCCTCTATTTTCAAGATCCAGAGAAAGGCTGCATGCTTCTGTTTCACTATCTCAATCATTTATTCGAACAGCTGCGGCGGGCCTCCCAGGCATACAGCACCGTGTTAGGCCCTTTGGAACAGGCAGAAAACTAATCCTGCGTTCAAGTCGCTGGTTACTTTACGGGAGATGGCACAGGGACACGAATCACTCTGCTTCCGAGCGATCCATGCGAGACACCGTAAAAGCAGCTCAGAACTGCAAAATGCCGAAAGGTTACTCAGAGGAGGGAGTTTGTAGCCAGAGGTTTCTGGTAATGGCACCGGAGCTGGGCCTCCCGGGGCAAACAGAACCTGCAGGTGTGGGGAGGAGAGCAGAAGCAGGAATGTGGGGGTGGAGGGCTCCAGGCACCCAGCGGGGACCTCGAGGACAGAAGGAACAGCGGGACGGACAGCAGGCAATGCAACTCGGGTTCTGGAAGGGAGAGCAGGCATTCCCGCGACACCAGCTCTGGTCCAGGGAGACAGGCACGACCTGTACGCTGACAGGGACATCTGGCCAAGGACGTAAGAAAGGCAAACTCTATGCAACTGGGGCCTATGCCAACCATCCTGGAGCTGTACTGTGTAGGCCAAACGGCTCTGTCCAAAAGAAACACTAAGGGGGAGGGGAGGCTGGGGCTGGGGTAACTGAGGGATGGGCATCAAGGAGGGCATGTGATGGAATGAGCACTGGGTGTTGTAGGCAACTGATGAGTCACTAAATTCTGCCCCTGAAACTAATAATACAATAATATGTAATAATAATATGGTCATTAAATTGAATTTAAATAAAAAATTTTAGAAAACACTAAGGAAGTAAATCCTGAAAGTTCTCATCACAAGGGGAGAAAATGCTTTTTGGGTGGCTCTAGGAGGTGAAGGAGGTTAACTTAATACGGTAATTAGTCCACAATATATGTATACCAAGTCATTACTTGCCCACCTCAAATTTACACGGTAGAGTTTGTCAATTCTATCTCAGTAAAACTGAAAGTAAAATAAAACCAGAATAAACCCAATTCCAAACCAAAGTCACACCATGAAACTGAGCTGCGCAAATGCAGAAACAGGACTTGGGTGGGAGCTCCTCGAGGAGGAGGAGGAGATGTCACCCCTGCCACCCCCCTTCCCAGAGGGCAAGCTTCCCACCGCCCATCTCGCTGCCCACAGTGCCTGGCACAGCCTCCCCGCCCAGGAGGTGCTCAGAGAATGCTCGCTCAGTTAACATGCGAGGCTACAAGGTCACGATCAAAGCCAGGAAAAGCTAAACAGACTAACTGAAATTTTAAGTTTTATTTATACATTTTTTTCTTGTTTCCTACCCTTTTTTTCATTTCCTTTTTTAAATTTAAATTCAATTAATTAACATAGAGTGTATTATTCGTTTCAGAGGTAGAGTTCAGTGATTCATCAGTCTTATTTAACCCCCAGTGCTCATTACATCACATGTCCTCCTGAATGTCCATCACCAGTTACCTCTTCCCCCACCCCCTCCCATAATTTTATTTTTTTAAAAGATAATGCTTTATAATAGTTTGCATGAAATGATTAATACTATTTTTTGCATGCTTTTCTTTATATTCCTTTTTTAGAATGCTTTATGATACATGAAATTGATAAATATTTTTTTGCATGTTTTTCTTAGCATTGTTCTTTTTTTAAAAACTTATTTAAATTCAATTTAGTTAACATATAGTATATTCTTAGCTTCAGGAGTAGAATTTATTGTTTCATCAGTTGCATATAACACTCAGTGCTTGAGGGTTGCTGGAGGGGTATGGATGGGGGGATGGGGTAATTGGGTGATGGGAATTAAGGAGGGCACTTGATGTAAACTTTAAATTTTTTAAAAAAGATTTTGTATATTTACTTGTCAGAGAGAGTGAGCGAGGACAAGAAGGAGGAATGGCAGGCAGAGAAGCAGGCTCCCCACTGAGCAGGGAGTCTGATGTGGGACTCGATCCCAGGACCCTAGGATCATGACCTGAGCCTAAGGCAGACGTTTAACCGACTGAGCCACCCAGGCAGCCCGATGTAAATTTTAAATTATTTTCCTAAGACTAATGAACCTGCTGCTAGGATTAAAAATATGTGCCCCACGACAGAACTTTATCTTCTCAACTGCCTTCTATGAGGCTGACCTGTGAAGGTGTGTGACAGTCGGAGGAGCCCAGGCCCTTCAGATACAGAGCACAAGGATGCTGAACGCTGCTGTAAATGTCACATTCCAGCGTGCGTGCCAGGGACTCGATGTGATCTGGGAAACACACACCCTAGTCCTACACACGGTAACCGTGAGGCCATGGCCACATCGGAAGGGAGGACAGCTTCCCTGTTAAACATGAGGACAGGCCCCTTTGAAAGTCATGATCTTAGCCTCTCACTTCAGGAATTAATATTATAATTGTGTTCAGCTTGACACAAGAAATGTAGGTGGGAGGGAGGCTGGGGGAGGAACCCCCTCTTTATATTCACATGAAATTAGTCTAAGAAAACTGCATTAATCGCCCTCTTCCTTGTCTCCTTACTAATTGATGCAGAAGCATCGATAGTAATGATGAAGCAGGCACCTCTGTCCCTACGGCGGGGAGCAGACACTCCAAATGAACCCACATGTTGAACTTGGGCAGCCACACATGAGAGCTGTTCTGCTGAGCATGGACGGTGCTAAAGGAAGATAGGGAATGAGAAGGCTATTTAGCTCCATACAACAAGCCTTTTCACCAAAAGACACAACAGTGTGGATGTCAGTCTGATGTGCTTCAGTTAAAGGAGGGGGAAAAAAGAGATGCTTGAGCAACCCGACAATAGCACAGAAAGGGAATTCTGGGAAATAAACCCATCCCGGTGAACCCGGAGCCACTCTAAGAGCTGACGGTGCTTTTAAAACTCCAGGAGCGAGCACTCTGCTGTCAGCTTGGCTAAGAGCAGCCTGCAACTCTACATGCAGGGGTCATCACACATCCACACACCAACCCCAACCGAGATCTGCATGCAGGGTGGGTTTGCAGGGCGGGCGGATCTCACGTACCTGGTACTCAGGGATGGACCTCACTGCCTCCACCACGGCCAGGGACATCAGATGCTGGACAAATGGGATCCTCTGTCCCAGCTGGGATCTCAGCGGGATGGAGATGAGTAGGGTGGACAGGGCGCACCCCACGGGGCTCAGCCAAGCGTTCGCTCCCCGCCCTGGAACACAGAGGTCCCCATCAGGAAAGCGGCCACCTCGCCACGTGGACAGTCACATGCACGGTGCCCGAAAACGGGCCCCAGACTCAGAGCCCCACGTGTGATCGGCCCGCACTGATGAAGATGCTTGGAGGTTCTGGGGCTAACTCAAGAACAGAGAAGCGTTTTAAAGTCTGGTGCTGTGTTGCTGAATGGCTTCTGGTAAGTCGAGGAGTGTTCTGCCTCAGTGAGCAGATCATTTATGCTTTGATGATTCAAAGTCCTACAGGGTCTGAACATGACTGTCAGCTTAATTGTCACCATCTGGTAATGCCGGCAAAAACAGAGACAGTGGGGAAACTGGCCCGGTCTGTCCTGGTCCAAGAGAGGTCCTGGACGCCACAGTTTAGAAGTGACCCGTATTGTGGTGCTGGTCCCACAGCTCTGTGAAAATATTAAAGACCTCAGAATTGTATACTTGAATTGGGGGAACTGTATGGTCTGTGAGTTATATCTCACTGTTATACCGGGAGGAAGAAAGGAAGTGGACTTTAGAAAGTAATCTCTGATATTAACTCTCAGAGTTATTTTTCCTAAAATAGAGGTCAAGAAAATGCTCAAAATGAGAGGAAGTTCTTCTATGTTCTTTTTTTAAACCACCATATTGAGCCCCCCACCCCCACCCCAACTTTGGATAAAATGAATTTTCTCTTTGAGTTATGTTCAAAAGACGTATTCAAAGGAAAGAAGTGGAAAACAGTGAATTTCTTATTTCATTCCTCCTTCTGAGAAAGACATAAGAGCCTCTGAGAGTCAAAAGCACGTTTGGGTGGCCTGGCATCACGGGGGCGGGGGCAGGGGGGCCAAGTGCCTCCGGCAGGACCACCGAGCACGGAGTCTGCTTGCGGTTGGACCCCGGATGGGTTCTGGGAGGACGCGGGCTCTCATTTCCGAGGCTCAGCAGGTGGCGGAAGCAGCTGTTGGCTTCTCCGCGGTCACTTTGTGAAGGGGCACTGACCACTGGTCACGGACTTCCCCGTGCGGCTGGGGTGGGGCTGGCAGACGAAAGGGCTCTCCGCGGGACCCTCAACAGGGACCCAGAAGGCACCTCCCAGAGAACCTTCGGGCAAATAAATGTCTCTGTAGCACAGTAACGATTCACACACTTGCAATGCTTACAATGTGTCTGAAAGAATTTACAAGATGTAGGTGTCGGAATGTTAAAAGCATCCCCAGCGAAGGTCCCAGCGAATGTCCCGCGATTAGTAACCTAGTAACCGTCCGGGTTCAAGAGAAAGCCGGAATTGTAGCAAGACTCCGCCTTCTGATCAGTTTCCCTCCCACCTCCTCCATTTCCCGGGTCTGAAAACCAGCGCTCCTGCCTTGCGTCTTCTCCGTGATCAGCACAGCCGCTCAGCTGGCAGTCAGGCCACGAGAGTCGCACATTTTAGAAAACAGAAGCACAGAAACGATAACAAAAGACGACTGACCTCTGCCTTGCGTTTGGCGGACTGCGACGGCTATTAGCCCCATGTCCTGCGGGGCCTCCAACATCAACCTGCAAACGGTGGGAAAGACTGCTCAGCCGGACAGGGGCACGGCCGCGGGGCTCACGGGCGCCGTCTGCGCTCATCTGCAGGGGTGTGTGGGGAAGAAAAAGGGCCATTTCCCGGGTCTCGAGGGTTACTGACCCCACTCCCAGCCTCTGATAACAAAGGAGAAGAGACTAAGAAAATACCATTGCATCAAAATGAGTGGGGTTGGGGGTGCCCCCCCGCCCCGAGCTGTTAGTTCATTTAAGACGTTTCTGATTTGGGGGCACCTGCGAGGCTCAGTCCTTAAGCGTCTGCCTTTGGCTCAGGTCATGATCCCAGGGTCCTGGGATCGAATCCCACATTAGGTTCCTTGCTCAACAGGAAGCCTGCTTCCCCTCTCCCATTCCCCCTGCTTGTGTTCCCACTCTCGTGTGTCTCTCTGTCAAATAAATAAATAAAATCCTCACACACACACACACACACGCCGCCGTTCGATTCTATTTCTTTGGAATATCCAATCGAGACGTTCTTTCTTTCCCCCCTGATGTGGTGTCCCTTCTCCGAGTGACAACTAGCAGTTCCTGACATTTGTTTCTACTTACGGTGTGTTTCTGTCCGAACACTAGAACATAATCATAACAGAAGTTTCTGATTATTCAGAAAGCCAATATGGTGGCAATAAAGCCGTTTAAAAGATACACTATCCCCTGAGAACTAATTATGTTTTAACTATAGTAAATAAATCTACACCTTCTGAGAAGTCCGAGAACCTTGGATCATTTCAGGCTTGAGTTCTGCTTTTAAAATGGTTTCATTTAAAAGAACGCAAACTTCCCTTTGGGAATAGGTAGGAAAGTACCTTATACCTCCACCAAATGAGTCAACATTAACCTTTTTTTTTTTATTCTTCAGAAAAGGAAAGTCTGTGGGGGCGGGGGGGAATCCCTCACATCGAGAATTTCCTCCCAGCTACTTTCTACATATTTTAACTCCGTGTCAGGAAGGCTTTCCTCTGCATTCCCAGAAGGTGCTGACCAGGTACTGAGCGGGCATGGCTCGTGGTAGGATTTATGAAACAGAGCAAAAATCAGGTTGGTCCACTGTTTGTGCAGCTGCTGGGGACTCTCTGAAATACTTTTGGGGGAGGGAAGGAGGAAGGGAGGGAGGAGAGAGAGACAGAGAGATGGTATTTGTAGGAAGCTTCCAATAAGTTTCCAGGGTTCTACAGCACCCCCTGAGCCGAGGAGAAAGGGCCCTGAACCACTGAGCTGGTGGTTCTTCTGCTGCTCTCGGGGCTCAGCGTAGGGGGTGGAGGAGTCTACAAGGGGTAAGAGGAGAAACACACTTAGAAGCAGGGAGCAACAACACAGTGCCTCCCTGTGCACTGCCGGCCGGCAGAGCTCGGCACCGGTGTGTGCAGACCGTGGTCGCAAGGAGCCCAGAAGACCCCCTCCCTTGCTTAGAGGAGCCGGGCCACGTCGGGCGGGGGTGGTGGGTCCCACCGGCACAGGGCTTTCCCAGCGAGCAGGCCGCCCGCCGTACGCGTGCCAAGCCCACTTCCATCGTGCAAGAAGCACAGCTCCAGAACTATTTCTCTTGGACCCCATGAATAAGCCACTGAGACCGGCCGTTCTTGTACACTGTTGGGCTCCAAGAATAAAGCGTCCTTTTCTTGGGCTGGACCAGCAGAAAACAGAGAAGGAATCTTTGTCCGTGCGGGGACGTAACACTGTCTTCTTAGAGCCTCATGCTTTCCATAAAGTTCCTTAAACCCCTCCCTCACCTGGGCTCCGAAGGCTGCGAGGAGCAGCTCATGCACTTTTCTAGGGGAGCGGGTGGGGGATGACTTAGCACGTTGAGAGCAGACTGCAAAAGCTCTCTCCATGGCAGGCCATCGAGGATGTTCTTGAAATACACACGTAGAGTGGACAGTCGTGTGCACAGCCAGGGATGGTGATGGCGGAAGGAGGCGAGGGGGTGGAGGGTGGTTTAGAAACCAAACACAGACTTCTAGAACAAAGAGAAATGATTAAGGGAACATATGCGGTCGACTGCCGGAGCTTTGGCAGCAGTTAACAGGGCATGTTGAGGAGTAGACGGAGTTTGTGCAGCTGAAGGCCAAGAGGAAATTTCTGCAAGGAGGGGACAACGGGGGAGGGAGGTAATGCTCGGTTTGAGACAACTGGAGGCCGCCAGATTTATTTGCGCTATCTGAGATAACTCTAGGGGCCAAACCACATGGCTCACGGTCAACAAAGAGGCATTTATGAACTTCACGAATTTTGCATTTCTGAGAATGAAGTCGCTGGAGTCTGCTTTAGCAGAAAGGAGACACCAGACATGCCTTCCCATCCCGGGCTGGTGATGTTCTCACGAAAGGAAACAGAAAAAGGAAAAAAAGAAGAGAAAGAAAAGAAAGAAAGAAAGAAAAGAAAAGAAAGGAGGGGGTTACATGCGATCGGGTCCCTGCTGCTGTGGAGTTTCTTTTCTGGTTTGCGAAGGATGTGGAATGAGAGGTTTTGGAGACGGGCGGATCAGCGGGCTCCCTCGAGTTTTCCAACGGGGCATGCGGGAAAAGGGCTCCTTCCCTTTGCCAATGTGACCACTTTGGTTCCTGAGGACTTCACAGCAGCTAGTGGGTTCCCCGCCAACAGGAGCGTCCTCCACTTCACCAGGTGGTTGGAATAAAGCTTCAAGAATTAAGACTAAGCTAGAGGACAGGCCAGTAGGAACGTGTGTGAAAATTCTGAAGGAACAATTTAAATTCAGACCCAGGCGATCCATTTGGGGGGGGAATTCAAACCCAAGGAAACACTCCACATTCCCTACAGTGCTACGAAAGTAAAAATGTGGGAATAACTTAAATGTTCAACAGGGAAATGTTGAGTACGTTGTGGCAGGTGAGGTCAACCGAATAATTCACGGTCATTAAAAATGATAGTTACGAGGAGTGTGTGGGAAGAAAGGATTGCAACACTCTGCTAAATAAAAAAACCTAAATATACAAAATGACATATAATTTTATTCCAACTACGTAAAACTCATAGAAAAGGGAGGGAGATTTATTTAAGCTTTATTATTTATTAGGCCTTATTATGGTAATTTTTATTTATTTTTATTTTTATTTATTTTTTATATTTTTATATTTTATTTTTTAAAAGACTTTATTTATTCTTTTGACAGAGAGAGAGAGAGATCACAAGCAGGCAGAGAGACGCCCCGATGATTTTTTATTTTAAAATTTCTTTAAGATGATTGGTTATCCTTAAAAATTATTCCAAAAAATTCTGGCAAAAAAAGCATGGTTTTTAATGTTTAGAGATATTATTAGTAATTAATTCTTCATAAATATTTCTAAGACAAGAACTAAAAGATCTGCTTTAAAATTAAATAAGACAGGGGCGCCTGGGTCATGATCTCAGGGTCCTGGGGTCCTGGGATCGAGCCCTATGCTCAGCAGGGAGCCTGCTTCTCCCTCTCCCCCTGCTTGTGCTCTCACTCTTGAAAATAAATAAAATCTTAAAAAAAAAAATACAGCACAGCATTAGCTCTGGTTATTTTGAGGAGTGTAATTATTTGGAAAAAAAAAACCAAAACAAACCAACCAACCACCACCAACAGAAAAGTACAAAGCAGAAAATAAGTGCCCTTCTCACTAAAAGTGTATATTCTCCCGAACTTTCTCCTCTTTTAAACAAATACACAGATATATTTTACAAACTTGGTTTCTGATGATTGGAGCAATTCCTCACTGTGGAGCTATGAAAATGATGCTGTAAACGAGGTTCCGTTCAGGACATTCTCATTACATGGACAATAAAGAGGGAATGCTTGGAAATAGCACGTTTGGTCCCACTTATGTAAGCTGTTTCTTCCCGTGTGCATTTCTAGAAGAACACAGGACACACGGCAGCATCCCCAGAAGATGGATGTGGAACCAGCACATCGCGATTTCAATTTCTTCTTTACGCTGTCCCCTGTCATCTCTGGGCGGAGAGATTTCAAGCGGCTTTTATTTTCTTCTGTATCCTTTTCTGGGTTTTCTAGTATTTCTACACTCGGGATGCATTCATTTTATAACCAGGAAAAACGCTATTTTTAAAAAGATGTGTTTAAACTCAGCTTTGCTCTAAGTGGGTCAAGCGTGCACCTGCCCGCTTCCTGGTTGAACAAGCTCCTCTCTTTGGAGAGACCGTAGTTTTGCAATGCAAGGGCAGCCCACCCGCTGGGTTTTTGCCAGGCTGGCTGCACGGACCACCCCACCCCCACCAAAATGCACACACCCCTCACACCCGCCAAAATGCACACGATGCACGTTCACTGGTGCCTGCCCCTCACTGTCCCTGCACAGTCGGCCTCCGGGCTGGGGAGGCGGCGTGCCCGAGGCTGCCGGCATCCTTGGACCACGGAGGAGCTTCACTGACTCGTGTTCTTGACGCACAGGCTGTGTCTTTTCTTTGATGTCTTTTCCCCCTGGTAGTTTCAGCTCTGGCATCTCCTTTATTCTTGGCGTTCAGAAAGACACACTCTCAGCACCCCCTTACCCGCCATGCTTTCTGTGAAAAAGAACCCAGTTAAGGGGGTAGGGATGAGGCAGAAGGAGGACCCAGAAAGTCAGACGTTTATAAGTCCCTATTTCTGATTTTTAAAGACTTTCCTGGAAGATAAATTCCCGCTATTCATAACCCCACTGACACCTAGGAAGTTCAAAGGAAACAGCGCTAGACTTCATTTCAGAAACTTTTAAAAATATATGACATTGCAAATGCCAACCATATTCAGGCAGTACTTTTTTTAAAGATAAAAAGCTAAAATTTCAAAGATATTTTTGTTTTTAAAAAGTCGGATTCTATCCGTGCAATCGATTTTTTTTTTTAAAAGCTGCCTTCAATGTAAGAATGTGCAGCACTGTTTTTAGGGAAAAAAGCTCAGCAGTTTTTGTAACAAACACCACGGGAAACGGAGCAAGGAGCGCGGAGGGCTCTGGGATGCACGAGGATGCCACGGTGACTTCTGAACGGGCAGCGAGGCGTGTGGGTGCAAAGCTGGGGTTGACAGTCCCAAGGAAGCACGGTGCCACCCAGGGACCTGGAGACGTTGGGGAAGTAGGGGGGGAATCCTGGCAGGAAAGGACAGGTTCCCCAGGAACTTTGCAAACACCCCAGCAGAGCAGAGTCACACAGGGAATCAGATCAAGATTCAAATTCAAATCCCAGTGTTGGTGAAACTGACATTGAGGAAGGGGCTCCCTCTCTCTAAATCTCTCGGGTCACTCGGGAAACGGAACATTTCTTCTGGTTTCCATAAGAGGGAAACAGAATACAGGCGGGGGGTTGGCACTAGGTGGGTGCTTAAACACAGCGCTTTCTCTTTGTTGTGTGGATCCTAGAACTTCCAGCTGTCAGAAGACCTCCCGTGACTCCTTCCTGCGGTTAAAGAAGACGATGGTCAGGGAGAGGGGGGAGCAGTGGAATGTGTGCATGTTTTAGGACTCTTCAAAAATGCTGAGATAATGGCCTCTCCTCTGTATATCCCCTCATTCTTATCGAGACATGCACTGACATCTGCGCACGGGGCTACAAAGCATTTAGACTGACACTGGTTATTGGGGTTGGAAAATATTCCTTTTCAGTTCTCGGGTCAATGAACCCCCTCGGTGAAGCTATAAACTGTTGGTTGAACTAGCTATTTGGCTGAATTTTACTTATTTATTTATAAGGTTGTTGTTGTTTTTAATTTAAAGAGAGAGAGAAATCACAAGTAGGGGGAGTGGCAGAGGGAGAGGGAGAAGTAGGCTCCTTGCTGAGCAGGGAGCCCAAGGCGGGGCTCGATCCCAGGACCAGGGGCTCATGACCTGAGCCGAAGGCAAACACTCCACCGACTGAGCCACCCAGGTGTCCCTAATGGGCTGACTTTTTAAAGACAGCACTTTTGGGCGCTTGGGTGGCTCAGTGGGTTAAGCCTCTGCCTTCAGCTCAGGTCATGATCTCAGGGTCCTGGGATCCACCCCCTCATCGGGCTCTCTGCTCAGCAGGGAGCCTGCTTCCTCCTCTCTCTCTCTCTCTCTGCCTGCCTCTCTGCCTACTTGTGAACTCTCTCTGTCAAATAAATAAATAAATTCTAAAAAAAATTAAAAAAAATAAAGACAGCACTTTCTTTAGGTGATTACTTGCCCTTAATTTTGGCTGCTGACGCAGAGGCACAGAATGCAGCAGTTCCCTTAACATATTCTTCCCTTATCTTCTGGCTTTGACATTTAAAGCTCTAACAACCTGTTATCAGTCCACTCTTGGAATACTGTAAATAAATACACTTTACATCCTGTTTGCTGTCCTCTCTTTTGGTGTTCAACTGTAGGCGAAATGGGAATTTGGACGACTTCCCCTCCAGGACCTCCCAGAAGCAAAGTCCCCCACCTGTACCTCTGTTGAAGGATGTCGGTGGGTCGGACCCTCTGGTGGAGATGCTGTTTAATTCCCGTATCTCCTAGCACGGCAACCACTCCTGGGTCTTCCGCTCATGTTCCCCACCTCCGACATCACAGTCGCACCTCCACAACTAAATCATTTCATGGCTCACAGAGAAGAAGGCCTGTGGATCCAGCATTCAGAACGGGGCAACTGTCTAGCAGACCAAGCCTTTATCGATGCTGGTCAGTATTATTCAATCCAGACGAACACACGCCACTATTTCTTACCCCGACACCAGACCTGAGCATCACCTCTTTCTACCTTCGATGCGCAGTTACAGAATTCGCAGACGGACAGGAGACTATGTATCTGGAGACCGTCACGGCTCCCGCAGCTATGTCCATGACCGTGTCCAGCCGCGGTCCCGACCCCAGATCCTCCGCTTCTGGACGCCAGCCTTCCCTGTCCTACCAAACGCAGGAACTCAGACATGTGCTAAGCCCTCCACTAAGAGTTATAGGATCTTCTCAACCCACCACTTAGGCCGATCAGAGTCCATCCCCTGCAGCTGGATGTGGAGGGGCGCCCCACGGTGCGTGTCCCCAGCCATCGCCGCGAGTCCTCTACCCCAACTGAGGGCCTTCTGCTGGGAGGCGGGGCTGCCAGCTCGGGAGACAGATGCTGGTGCTTCTTGAGCACGTGGCGAGCTGACATCTGGGAACCGTTTTCCGGCAGGCACTGGTAGACTTTCAACATATGAGGGATTCCTACATGACTCTCCCTTGGAACCCAGATTTCCCAAATATTCACTCCTTACCACATAGTTTGCTCCGTCTGTCTGTCTGTCCCTCATTTTTCTTCCCTGAGCTATGTGAGAGTTGCAGCCATCACATCTCTTTACCCCTCTGTATGTCAGTGGGTCTCTCCTAAAACTTAAAGGCTTATTTTATGTAATCAGAGTACAATGATCAAAATCGGGAGCTTCATACTGTGATATAACACTATTATCTAATCTGGGGCTCAGCAAACTTATCCTATGAAAAGCCAGGCGGTAAACAGTTTAATCTTTGCGAGCCGCTGGGTTTTTGTAGGAACTGTTCAGCCCCACAGTCCGGACACAGAAAGCAGCCACGGGCGACGCATAAATAAGTAAGTGTGGCTGTGTTCAGCAAAACTTTATAGACATAAAAATTTAAATTTTGGGGCACCTGGGTGGCTCCATCATTAAGCATCTGCCTTCAGATAAGCTCATGATCCCAGGGTCCTGGGATCAAGTCCCGCATCGGGCTCCCTGGTCAGCAGGAAGCCTACTTCTCCCTCTCCCAATCCCCCTGCTTGTGTTCCCTCTCTCGCTATGTCTCTCTCTGTCAAATAAATAAAATCTTAAAAAAAAAAGAAACTTAAATTTCATATACTGTTCATGTGTCACAACATAGTATGTTTTTAAAAATTAATAGACTTAATTTAAAAAAATGTTTTAATTTTTATTTATTTATTTGAGAGAGAGAGACACAGAGAGAGAGGGAACACAAGCAGGGGGAGTGGGAGAGGGAGAAGCAGGCTTCCTGCCACTGAGCAGGGAGCCCGATGTGGACTTGATCCCAGGACCCCGAGATCATGACCTGAGCCGAAGGCAGAAGCTTAACCCACTGAGCCACCCAGGCGCCCAGGCAGTTTAATATTAGGGTTCACTCTTTGTACGGCACAACTTACAGGTTTGGACAAACATATACCCCCTACATGGAACAGTTCCCAGCACCCCAACTATTCATCCCCCGCTTTCCTCCTCCCAACCCCTGATGGCTTCATTGTCTCTGCAGTTCTGCCTTTCCCAGAACGTCGTAGAGATTTTATTCTTTTTATTTCGTTCCCAATCATTTAAAAATGTAAAAACCACTCTGAGCTTGTAAGTGGTAGAAAGACGGGCAGCCAGCCAGATTTGGCCCGAGGACCACAGTCTGCCAAGTCCTGATCTCATCTACAGAATGTATTCAAATTTCATCCACTGCCTGAACGATGCCCTGGACGGTAAAGCATAACCTTCCTTCTGGTTTGGGATAGAACCGATCGCTTGGTGAGGTTAGCTGTCACCTCCCTTGACCAGCTTCCATTCTCTAGTCTTTGTCTTTCATGATCGAGACCTTTTTGGAAGAGTGTTAGACATTATGGGTATTTTGTAAAATGCCTCTTGATTTAGACAATCTGGAATCTCTTCTTGATGGGACCCAGGCCAGCACCTTGGGCAAGAACAAAGCTCTTAGCGAGGCTGCATCCTTCCTGGTGCATCATGTTGGGAGGCCCGTGCAGATGCGGGGTCTCGCGTTGGTGAGTTAATCCTGATCCACTCGGTTAAGGTGGTATGTGCCAGGTTTTCCACAGCAAAGTTACTGTTTTTCCATCATAATTAACAAGTACTTGTGGAGAGATCAATATCATGTTTCTCATAACATGCAACCTACTAGTTTTAGCATCTGGGGACCAATCTCGCTTGAATAGATTATTTATTGCATGGTTGCCAAATAATGATTTGGTTTCATTAGTTCTTCTGTGTTTACTGGGCGGGATGCTACTATAAGGAAGACCCAATTTCTCCCTCACTTATTTATCTATTTATTTATGTCAGAATGGATTTATGGATTCATATTTGATTTAACAGATTACATGTTTTCCTGTCATTATTTATTTTGATGCTCAAAACTGCCCCAGATTTGGTAGGTGGAAGTTCCTTGAGGCTGGTACCTGGGTCCTGTTGACATGTCCCTGTCATCTTTCAGCAGTTCCTTACTTTCTGGCATAAGAAGAGGTTCCCGACTCACTTTCAAATTTCTCCGTCCCAACCTTGGAATCAGCCTTTTCTCCACTGAGCTCTGGTTCCTTTTAGCAAAAAATGACATTTATGTATTTATGTATTTATTTATTTGAGAGACAGGGGTGGGGAAAGCAAGAGGGAGAGAGAGAATCTTAAGCAGACTTCACACTGAGCACAGAGCCCAACTGGGGCCCCATCCCACGACCCTGAGATCATGACCTGAGCTGAAATCAGGAGTCAGATGCTTAAACTGACTGAGCCACCCAGGCACCCCGCAAAAAAAATGACATTTATAAAACAGATCTGGATACTAGGAAATAGCAAAAAAGTGTGTTTCCTTCCTTCCTCCCTCTGACCCCACCTCCCATCTCATCCATCCATCCATCCATCCACCCATCCGTCCATCCATCCATCCACCCATCCGTCCATCCATCCATCCACCCATCTATCCAACCATCCACCCATCCATCCATCCATCCATCCATCCATCCACCCATCCATCCATCCACCCATCCACCTTAAAAATGACTGAAGTCCACTGAAAACTCCAATTCCAATTCAACACCACATGGCCCATTCTATTCTCCCTCTTTCTATGTTTGTAACTTCCTTCTCCAATAATGAGAAATCTGGCTCCCATTATCTCAGTTATTTTTACTTATTTGCTCAACACTGTAATACACAGAAAGTGGCTTCAGAACTGCAGACCCCATGCTACTGTGAAAAACAAACTCACTAACCAGCCTTCAGTATTTACCTGCAGTTCTTTTTTGTCTCTAGCCTGAGGGTACACAGTCAAACTCTGTGTTTACAAACTCCTTGGGCTCGTTCTTCGTGTCTTTCACTTTAGTGTGGTTACGTTATTCATCTAAAATAAGGTCAGGCTTAATTGTACTTCTGTGTCCCATTATAGGGTTGCTCCTCCCATCCTTGTTTCTTTCCTATTGTAATTTCTTGTTTCTTTCTTATTCTTGGTTCTGAGAATCAGAACTATACAGAAAAGCCTACTGAGAAGTGCCATGCTCCCTGATTCACTCATCTATGCCGAACTCTCCCTCCAACTCCTTTCTGTAAATAACAATTCAACTGATATCATTAGTTTCTCTTATTCTTCCCATGGTTCCTTCTGCACAAATGAATGGATAGGTGCACATTATTTCCTTTTCTCCCTTACAGAAAGTTACCATGTTGCAAATACTCCTTTGTCTTTTGTGGGTGGTTTTTTTTTTCCCCCACTCACTATGACCTGGAAACACACTGTGAGTTCTTAGAACTCTTCCCCATCCTCTTCCAAAGCCAAGGAGTGTCCCCGTGTGCACATAGCACAGCTTATTCAACCACTGTCTTACAGATTGGCATTTAGGTCATCTCTGAGAGACAGCAGAGAGAATACCTTCGTTCTCACATATTTTTGTGTTGTTGAAGTGGATCTTCGGGTAAATTCCTAGGACTGGGATGCTGGGTCAGAAGGTGAATGTGTATGTAGCTTTGTGAGATGCTGCGGGAGTCTCTGCATTATTAATGAACCAGCCACACAGATGGCACACCTGTGCCCCCACCACCTCACCAGTACAGCATGACGTTACACCTTTTCCATTTTAGCCATGTGAGCTGGTGTTCAGTGTAGTTGTAATTTGCATTTCTCTTACCTGTGAGCTTTTCCTATGTGTAAGAGCCATTTATATACACAATATGTGTGAATTACCTGTTCATGTCTTTCGCCTATTTTTAAAAGGGCATTATCTATCAGGGAATGGTATTGCTTTATCTGTGGCGTCTTGCCAATATTTTCTCCCAGGTTATTGTCTTCTGATTTTGTTTATGGTGTGTTTTTTCTTTTTTTACCATGCAAAAATGTTTGATTTTTTTCTTATATTTATGTAACTGACTGTATCAATCTTTTACTGCCTCTTGTTTTTGTGTTTCTTCAGAGCCTACACCCAAGTTCCATAGGAACTCATCCACTTGTTTCTGATATTTATAGGATTTCACTTTAAGTTTAAATCTCTGATTGATTTGGGGTTTATTTTTATGTATGGTGAAAGGGATGGGTCTGATTTTATCCCCCCCTCCAAAATATCTGTCAAATTGTCCAGGATCATTTGTTTAAAAGTCTACCTTTGGCCTACAAATTTGAGATGTCACTGTTACCAAATACTACATTTCTCTATGCACTTGGGTCCATTTCTAGACTTTCTATTTCATTCTGCTGGTCTTTCCGTTTATTTATTTATTTATTTAACTTTTTTTTTTTTAAGACCCCATTTATTTGAGAGAGAGAGAGAGAGCATGAGAAGAGGGAGGGTCAGAGGGAGAAGCAGACTCCCTGCCAAGCAGAGAGCCTGATATAATACTCGATCCCAGGACTCCAGAATCATGACCTGAGCTGATGGCAGTCGCCCAACCAACTGAGCCACCCAGGCGCTCCTGGTCTTTCCATTTATTCATATACCAATATCATGCTGTTTTAATTATAGAAGCTTTATAGTGTGTTTTAAGATCCAGCAAGGCCAGTAACACCTCATGGCTTTTCATTTTCATTGTTTTCCTGACTTATTGCATATTTACTTTTCTTTCTTTTTTTTTAAAGATTTTATTTATTAATTTGTCAGAGAGAGAGAGAGAGAGAGTGAGCACTGGCAGACGGAGTCAGAGGGAGAAGCAGGCTCCCTGCTGAGCAAGGAGCCCGATGTGGGACTCGATCCCAGGACGCTGGGATCATGACCTGAGCTGAAGGCAGCTGCTTAACCAACTGAGCCACCCAGGCGTCCCGTATATTTACTTTTCTAAACAAACATTAGCATCTATCTGTCTATCTTATTGTTTTTAAAAATGGTATTTTTTGCATAAGTGCATTAAAGGTATAAATTAACTTAGGGAAAGGGGTGCCTGGGTGGCTCAGTCAGTTGAGCATCTGCCTTCGGCTCAGGTCATGATCCCAGGGTCCTGGGATCGAGCTCCGCATCGGGCTCCCTGCTCGGTTGCAGGGAGTCTGCTTCTCCCTCTCTCACTCCCCCTATTCGTGTTCCCTCTCTCGCTGTGTCTCTCTCTGTCAAATAAATAAATAAAATCTTTTAAAAGAATTAACTTAGGGAGGACTGATATTTTGGTGATCTCAAATTGTCCTATCTACCAGCAGGCAACATCTTACATTTTTTCCAGGTTACTTTTGTGGATTTCAGACATGTTTCAAAATCATCTCATGTAAATTTTACACATTTTTTTTTTGGTGAAGTTCATTCATTAGGTATTTTATCTTATCTCTTGCTATTGTGATTGCATACCATAATATCTTTTGCTGGTTACTGTTTGTATATACAAAGACTATAGATTCCCACACATTAATTTTATATCTTGCTCTCTCATTGAATTCTTTTATTGTTCAAGTTAGAGAACCAATGATTCTCTAAGGTGTTCCAGGCATACTATTATAACATCTGCAAATAGAGATAGTTGTTCTTCCTTTTCAATTATGCCTCTATTTGGATTGGCCAATACCTTATGTGCAATGTTAAGTAGAAGTAGAGATAGTGACTATCCTCCTTGCCTTGTTTCTGTCCTTAGCGGAACCCTTAGTTTTTAGGGGTCCTCCACTAAGACACTATCTTAAGTATTCACACACACATGCAATCACATTAAGAAAGCACCCATTAATTCTTATTTTGGGAATGTATTTATCAAGACAGGATGTTGAATTTTATGAAATGCTTTTTCAGCGTCTATGGAGACAACCATATGTTTTTCCTCCTCCACTCTATTAACATATTAAAGAACTAATATATCTATAAATATATTAATTTATTTTTTCCAATATCAAACCAACCTTGCACTCCTGGAAAAAAAATATTTGATCTCAGTATGTTATTTTCTTAATATGGTGCTGGATTCTGTTTCTTAATATTTTTTACTTCCATATCAAAGCTCAGAAGTGATACTGGTCCGTAATTTTTTTGTGTTGTCTTTAACAGATTTAACACATTATCTACTTCCTTAAAAAGGATCTGAGGTTTTTTTCTTCATTTGCTTTGTGGCCATGCTCTCTCTACTGAAGTCTTGTCTATCAGCAAGAACTAAAAAGTTTTGGCTAATGAACCTACAGGACAAATCCTAGAGAAGCCTTTTCTATTTCTTCTTGAAATGGCTTTAGTACTCCTGGTCTGCCTCAAATCTCTTTTCGTCTGCAGTTCTGTATCATTCACAACATGTGGGGATCAACCAGTGAGTCCCATTACCATGGACTAAGTTAAGGAATTTATGAATCTGAACTGAGGCTTCCCCCTCACTCACCGACTGTCAGGCTAGGCACACACTGGACTTTCTCAAGAAGGTATGCACCAGGTCTGGTAGGGATCAGCCAGAATGATCAGGTCTCCTGACATTTCACAGAGCATTCCTCACATTTAAAAAGACACAGGTCACAAGGGAAACCATTTGAAGAGTCTCAATCATCTCCATTAAAACTTTAGAAAAAAACTGAGAACATACTTAAATGTTTTGTGCTGCATTTTTCACTCAGTTTTAACAGAGGACTCAGTCTTTATTAGAAACCACCAAGCTCAACCAAGGTGGGATCCTGAACATAGAGTCAAAGTCATAGAATCAAAGGGGCCTCTAGGGTTAGGTCCTCTAACGAAGACGCACATCAGAACCTGCTGTGGCGTTTTAAGGAAACAAAAACAAAAACAAAAACAAAACACATAGGTGTTAAGACCTCATCTTAGACCCATCGAATCCCAATCTCCAGAGAGACTGGCTATGCCCTAAGTAATCAGGATACAGGTGGTCCAAAGGCTGGTGTCCTGAAACCATCGCACCAAAAGCTATTTCCCAATGATTTTTTTTAAAACAAATTATATTTCTTGAAAAATCTCCAGAGCTACAACATTAAAGACTGCCCTTCTCCTCTGGCCATCACAGCTCCTGAAATAAGGTGTTGCATTCTTTTTCTATCCTCTAGGATAACACAGAAACATGCCCACAAATGAGGAGATTTTATTTTCTAGAGCTAACGTGGCGATTGGTAGTTAAAGGACAAGGGGAAAGAGAGAAAGGCATAAGGGACTGGCAATCAGACAGAAAGTATACACCAGTGAGTGCCACTGTATACAAGATTGTGACTTGGAAATGTCTGAGTTCCTTGTTAGTGTTCTGTTCCCCTAGACTGACTTCATTCACAGACACCAGAGGTCAAGCCTGAGTAGTTTTCAGCCCCACGAAGCATGTTAAGGGATAGGACAGTTTCAGTCTCTCCTTCTCCCGGTCTCTCTCTCTCACACACACGGCACTTGCACTCATGATCACTACCTCATTATGACAGACTTCCAACAGTAAGGACACCAGCCAACACAGCACCATTTTCCCCTCACTATAAACATTTCTCCAAGGCCTAGGCACCTGGGTGGCTCAGTTGATTAAGCATCTGACTCTTGATTCCAGCTCAGGTCATGATCTTAGGGTTATGGGATCGAGCCTCGCATCAGGCTCTGTGCTCAGTGGGGGGAGTCTGTTTGATATTCTCTTTCCGTTTTCCTCTGCCCCTCCCCGACCACTCACAATTTCACTCTCTCTCTCTAAAATAAATAAATCTTTTTTAAAAAAGGAATTTCTTCAAGGTCTCGTGAGCTAATTAATTAATGAGCCATGTATCTTCAATCACAGGTAAAGAATAAATCTTTAGTTCCTCAGAAAGCAAGGTTACTGCATAATCCAATGGTATCATTTACTGAGCACCCAACCATGCGAGTTTTTTTCACTTCAACAATCCAGTGGCTCTCATGATGGTCACTGCCACGTGGTCTCATTTTACTCACGAGGAAGTGGAGGCTGCAGAGGTTAATGGCCTGGTGAGGTCCCAGAACAGTTAACCAGCTTTGCCTGGATCAGAGGCCCACTCTGTGAGTCACTACCAAAAAAAAACAAAACAACAACAACAACAAAAAAAACCTCTCCTTTTACCAAAACAAAATTTGAAGGCAGAAATGGCACCAGTCTCTTAAAATGCATTTTCGAGTTGTAGAAGTCTGGCGGTCCTGGGGGTTAGACGCTTTCCTGGAAAGTTATGAAAATGTATACCCAACATGGAAAATCAGAATGGGGTTCCTGCATTTTTTAAAAATTAAAATAGAGTCTTCTTAAATTAAAAAAAAAAAGAAAGAAAGAAAGAAATACCATCACACTTGCCCCAAAGTCCATTTGCTCAGCGCTTGCCTGCCTGAGTGGGCGCTTTCCCTACTCTGTGTGCATTCTTGTTTCAAAAATGCCAATCTTTCTTCACCAAATTTACATCAAAACTCGCATCGTTTCTTTACCTACAGAGCCAAGGGGCTGCTGAAAGAGCCGGGCACACAAAGCAACAGGAAAGTAATGAATTTCTTCCTCTAGAAAGGGGGGCTCCACCCCGCCACTCAGGCCCTCACGGGGGCCCCTCTTTCCACCCCAATACCACTGCTGCTTGGAGGATAATTAGGAGCACGAATTTCCTGCCCTGCCAGCTGGCCTCCAAACCATTGCTTCTTTCACCACCTTGCGTCCCCTATATCACCCTTCCCCTCTCCCTCTCTCCACTCAGGCCTCTCTCCAGGGCTCTCCTCGCACCCCCCCCAATCCCCCACCCCCCCACCCCCACCGGAGATCAAGCCTGTCAGAGCTTCAGGTTCACCAGGAAGCTTAGCACCAGCTTAACTCTCCATTCACTGGGACAAGGGGCCCCTTTCTTTAATGCCCGGCTTTGCTCCGAAAGACGCTGGGTTTACGGCCCCCGTGGACTAAACCTGGTTCAGCATCCAATTCTAGAACAGGGTTTCGTGCAAACGGTTATTTTCCGACCCGCCCCGCTCCCTGGCTGCATTTTCGACCCAACCCTGCTGGCCCCCTTGAGGCCGGCTCCTGGTGAGGCTCGGTGCCGGCAGGCCACCTAATATCCTGCTCCTTTGCTGAATTCTGCTATTGTTCCGGTGAATTTTAGCATGAATTTTCCAACATTTCCCAGCTCTACTATCATCACATCAACTGCAAAAAGAGCAAGTTTCTCTTCTTTTCCGATTTGTACGCCTGTAGTTGATGTCTGTCGTCTACTGAACGTGGCTGATATCCCTAGGATGATATCCAGCACCGGGGGAGATAGTGGACTTCTGGCCTTGTTTCTAGTCTTTGTGGAAATACACTGAGGGCGTCTCCATTAAGTGGGACACCAGCTCTAGGATCTAGTGGATTTTACTCACTTTCTCCCAACACTGGGCCTCAGCCTCTCCTCTCACAGATCCCCCCCAGGGGCTCTGGGAAACACTGTTTCAGGCCCAGGAGTGGCAAAGGATCCCCAGAATGGCTGGTCTCTGGGGACACCCTCAACCCAGGTGGGGCCGACCTCCTACCCTCACCTCTGCAAGCTTTCCCTGCATCTCAGCTGGAGATGCAGCTCTGTCTCCCTGACAGCTGCGGGGAGTGACCATATGGGACATTACAGGACGGGCAGTAACCCTGCCCTGATTCCAACAGGATACTTGTGCACGGAGAGGAGGAAGAGCAGATGGAAAGTCAGTTTTCCTGGGGTTTCCTGGGAATTTTCTTTCCTGATAACTACCTTCATCCTGCCTTTTGCTGCCTCTCTAAAGAGAAAAGGGCTTTCCACGTGTTAATTGTTGAGAGTTTTTACTGCCCTTTTATTTTGCTTGACATTTGATAATCAATCTTCTGTATATGTTTATATACGCTTTTCTATTTCAACTTTTTTTTTTTTTTAATCTAAAAAACATAGTACCATACCGCCAAAGGTGTCAGGAAACGCGCTCAAATAAGGACGGGCTCCAAAGACCGCCCTGCCAACGAAATGCCAGTAAAACCTGAAACCCGGTTCAGACATACTGGGAAGGTTCCAACATTTAAGACTTAAAGAACTTCTTTATTCCAGCAAATCAGCTTCCCTGTGAATACCATCAAAATCCTAGGCTTTAATGGGTGAGGGACTATCAGAGGAAGGGGTAGAGAAGGAAAGGATTTGGACAAGTACGAAATTTAATTTAAAAACTATTATGAGAAGTTTAATTTCCCCCTCCCCCAACCAAATACATAAATCTTTCCCATGCATTTTCTTTGTTTCATTTTTCTTTAAAAAAAAAAAACAACTTTTTAAAAGCATCCTGAACCATTAGAAGCCATGAACAGGGTAAGTCAGTGGAATGGAGTTTTTAATTACAAATAGTTATTTACTGGATTCCTAATAATTAAAACGCCAGGTCAGATAGACAGGGGAATGCAAAGGAATTTTATGCAAAGTTGCATTTCCTGCTGAATGTATCATCAAACTGGGGAGCAAAGACCTCAGCAGGAAGGGTAATCGGCCACACAAGGCCGTGTGGGCCACCTACAAGGCAGGGACAACTCGAGGTGCCAGAGTTCTGGGGGAGACGGCTCACTTCATGGTGGGAGCAGGTCAAAGAATGGCCAACCCAGATGGCATTTAAAGAGGAGAACCTGTATGGGACACCTGGGTGGCTCAGTTGGTTGGGTGGCTGCCTTCGGCTCAGGTCATGATCCCAGTGTCATGGGATCAAGTCCCACATCGGGCTCCTTGCTCAGCAGGGAGCCTGCTTCTCCCTCTGCCTCTGGCTGCCTGTGCTCTCTCTCTCTCTCTCTCTCTGACAAATAAATAAAATATTAAAAAAAAAAAAAGAGGCGAACCTGTGTAGGAGAGAAGCTTGCCTCTGTCTTTCGTAACTTCCCCTACATACAGCACTGCCTTCTGCCGTGTCCCAAAGCTGAACTTATCAAGGCCAAGAAGTCCCGAATAAATCACAAGAAAATGGACTTGTCAGTTCAGCTAGGAGTGTGTGTGCGTGTACAGGCACGTGTGTGTGTGTGTGTGTGTCTCTGTGAGTGTGTGTCTGTGTACACGCTGGTGTGCCTTTGTGCCCTCCACTCCAGGTCCTGGGACAAGTCAGCTTGGGATGCTCTTCCAAGAACGCCCCCCAAACCCCCCACCCCATTACCCTCCCTACCGCCCCACCCCCTGTCCATGAGGGATGAGGCGCCACTTTGCTCTCAACTCCGAAACTGCAATGATGTCCCCATCTTTTGGAGGAGGGCTGGGCCACTGACTCCAGCACTGCCAACAGCAGGGGGTCACAAAAAACCCAGGGGAGGTGCTTTGCTGGGGACATCTGTGGGGGCGCCCTGCTGATGCTGAGCTCCGGTCTCCTCGAAGATAAATCTGGACCCTACCCTTTAACCCCCCAGGGCCCCTCGAGGAATGAGTGTGTCATGCTGCCATGCATGCTGGGGGCATGTAGCTGACGTCAGCTCCTTCCTGCTGGCAAGGGGACATGAAGGAAGGGACACAAGGCTCCTTGGCTGTACCTTTTCTAGGAAAGGAGGCGGCTCCCACCTTCCAGTTTGAGCCATTTGTACAATAGGGCACACGGCGCCCTCGTCCGAGGTGCTCAGAATGTTCTGGAGAAAGAGGAACCATCTGGTCTTCCCTTCCCACCCCACCGGACTGAAAGGAAGCTTCAAAGAAAAGCCCCATGAGAGCACTTGACCAAGCTCTCAAGGACCTGTTAAACACTGTGGTTCCTGGTCCACAGCTGGTACACAGGGCACAGGCACCTGTGCTGATGCGCGGGCTGGGGGCGGCCTCTGCCCTTGGCCTACCCCACCCCCCGCAGAGAGGGCATCAGGGCTCCTTGGGGAAACACCGCTGCCTTGGGCTTATTTCTTTCTTCTTCTTTTCTTTTTATTTTTTTTTAAGTATTTTATTTATTTATTTGTTAGAGAGAGTGAGCACAGGTAGACAGAGTGGCAGGCAGAGGCAGAGGGAGAAGCAGGCTCCCTGCTGAGCAAGGAGCCTGATGTGGGACTCGATCCCAGGACGCCGGGATCATGACCTGAGCCCAAGGCAGCCACTTAACCAACTGAGCCACCCAGGCGTCCTGCCTTGGGCTTATTTCTTTTGCTTTCACCTCTCGGCATGGCTCGGTTCTGATCCCAGGTACCTTCTGTTTTCATTTTGCTAGACTCACTCCTTTCCCTCAAGCCCCTAGTGAACTGTTCAGTGACCACGTCCCAGAAAAGTCAAAGCCATGGCATTTCGGGGGTGCCCAGGTGGCTCAGTCAGCAAAGCGTCTGCTCTCAGCTGAGGTGATGATCCTGGGCTCCTGAGATCAAGCCCTGCATCGGGTTCCCTGCTCAGTGGGAAGCCTGCTTCTCCCTCGGCCCTGCCACTCCCCCCTGCTTGTGCTCTCTCTCTCTCAATCTCTGTCAAATAAATAAATAAAATCTTTAAAAAACAAATAAACAAACAAAACCACGGCATTTCCTGGAGACGCTACTTTGTCTTCCTGACGCTGTCTGGGTGCAGGCCCCTCTCTGTACCCATGCTCAGTGCTTCAAGAAGCAACATGCAGCGGGTTCCCGAGGAAAATACAGAAATGTCAGAGCTGGGGGCGTGCTGAGTCACGATGGACTGGGCCACGCATGGGGCAAAAGTGACACACCACGCCACCCTGTGTCAACAGAGTGGACCCAAGTGACTTCTGCAGAAACATGGGGATGGACACACCTCTAGACCTACTGCTAAACGTGGTCCCAGCGAACGACCCTCATAAAACCAAGAACAGTAAACGGAGCTTAACGTTCTAATGAAATCGAGATTGCTGGGTGTGCTTTCACAAAATGAAACTGCCTGGAACTTCTCATAACGCTTTTTATGATAAGCATTAAAGTGCAAAGAGGAAGATGGAAGTTCCTGGTCCAGACCCAGTTTGTAATGAGCGGGAGCGGAGGCCTCGCAGGCGGGGTCCGGGAGAGAGGTGTGTGCACTGCGTTACAGTTGGAGATTATTATATAAAATGAGTGTGTTATTAGAAGGATCCTGAAGTCATAAAAAGTCAGACTTTAGTGAGGATGAATAACTTCTTTGGTAAAAAATGAATAACTTGTATTATCTTGCTCTGGAGCACGGGGGAGCCCCGAAAGCTGTCACCCCGATTCCTCTACACCAGAGGGCTTTTGTTGCCAGTAGTTGGGTTTTGCCGTTTTTGTACGGCATTTTCGTCTTGGAAAGGTCAAGAACTCAGTCTTGAAGAAAGTTGGTGTGAAAGAATCCCTCCAATTAGCAAACGTGGACCTTGATTATCCTATTGGGAAAAGTCAACAGAAAGACTCGTCTCCTCCAGCCACGTCAGCCACGGACATGACGTGTTGTGTCCTTACTTCTCAAACACCACACACCACCTCAACCACTTGATGCCACACAGAGAATGAGATCATTGGGTCAGACGACTGTGGTCTGATGCGGTGGGGAAAGAAAAGTTTTTCATGCAGTTCTCTTTCTTTCAAATGCATTCGATTAATTGAACATATGCTAAAATATGACTCTGGGCTTGAACTCCTCAAGTAACTTAAACATACTCCCCATAATTTTGTTTGTGCCCATAAACCAAGGGAATTCCAATTTAATCTCTGACTGGATAATCATAAATTCTAAATGAGTGGAGACAAAATAACGTTCTCCTTTACATGGTCAGGAGGATGTAGGATATTTGATTTAGGAACGTACTCATGCTATAGAGAGTCTGGAAAACAGAAATAAAAGACGTCATCATTCATCCTAACCCAACGTAACCACTTTTCCATATTTCCTAGTCCTTTGTCAGATGCGTGTTTTAAGATTTTAATCTACGGGGCACCTGGGTGGCTCAGTGGGTTAAGCCTCTGCCTTTTAGCTCAGGTCATGATCCCACGGTCCTGGGATCAAGCCCCGCATCGGGCTCTCTGCTCAGTGGGGAGCCTGCTTCCCCCTCTCTCTCCCTGCCTGCCTCTCTGCCTACTTGTGAACTCTCTCTCTCTGTCAAATAAATAAATAAAATCTTTAAAACAAAAAAATATATATTTTAATCTACTACCTCCTTATTTTAACCTACTTTTTAACTGATCTAAGAATTGCTCTATATTGTTAGTCTTTCTGTTGATGGTTAGTAATATCCCATTGAGTATGGGTTTGCCCATATATATTGCTATATATTTTCCCATATAATTCTTGAGTGTAGATTGCTACAAAGTAGGGTAATGGAATCCAAGGCTGGGAACTTCTCGTGCTCCCCAATGCTCACTACCAAATCGCTCTTCGGAACATTTTTCCAACATGCACTCCTGTCAAGGTTTAAACTTGGTTTCAGAGTACCTGTCTCATTGTATCCTTGCCTATCTTGAGCAGGATCACTAAAAAATAAACAAAAATTAATAAAAATTTTAAAAATGCATGGTTTTTGGTCATTTTTTTTGTTTTCTTTTTTTTTTTTTTTGTCTTGGTTTGGCTTTTTGGGGGCTAATTTAGTGGGTGACAAGCGTGTTCAGTGAATCGTGAAGAACTGTGAGGAAGTAGGGTCCTACGGTCTTAGCTCGGCTCCTATAGTCCAGAGAAAGGCATCAAAATAATCACAGAGACATAGCGTGTATCTGGCTGCCTTTCTCCGAGTCTTAGGTTTCTGCTCGTCTCAGAGAAAGATCCAGAAGGCAGGAGGAATGCTCCAATCTGTCAAGACTCAGACAGCGAGGGGGGCTGTGTGCCCTGGGAGGCGGGTCGGGCTATGCTGTATTACTGTTCTGGCGTCATTTCACTCGGCCTGCGCAACACTTGAGTTTCCAGAAGCAGAGGGCAGAATTTTGGTGTTCTCTCCACTTAGAAAAACCATGAAGTCGGCAGAATTCTCTTCAGTCGTCTGTTCACCATCATTGCCTATCTGCGCTGATTCGGCACAGATATGGCTTCTGATTCTTTTTAGAGCCGAGAATTTGGGTGTTGGGCAACTTGCTTTGTACACAGAATAAAATAAAACAACAAACTAAAGTGTGCCTTAGTGAGGTCTGGGCTTGCTTATACTTACAGTGGGTTAAATATGCCTTATCAAAGATCTTCTGAACATGAGTCATTATAGGAAAGATTTTGCACGGGGGAGAAAATAGCAATGGACGTGTCCACAACAAAATCTGCACACATCTCGCTGGGCCTTGGGTGACCCTCCAAAACACTCTCCATTATAAAAAATTTCAAACACTCAGCAAGCAAAAAGAATGGTGTAAGGAGCCCCCATGTGTGCGATCACTGTCGACAACCAATAAGGCCTTTAATGCGTGCAGACTGGAAGGAGGCGCCCCCGCACCCCCCCCGCCCCGCCCCCGGCCCTGCATCCAGGCTTCCCAGCAGCCGCTGACTCTCTGTGAGGCAGCTTCCAGCATTTGCGAGAAGCAGCACCGCCAGCTGCCAAATTCCTGCTGGGTCGGCCAAGAAGTATGAACCAAAAATGAAAAAACACGAAGGACTTGTTTTTTAAAAGCAATACATCAAACATAAAAAGAGCTCTTTTGTATGAATTTCTGGTGTGGGAGCCAGAGAAGAGAAAATTGTTTTCCCTCCCGGGAGGAAGCAGCTTGATCTCACCTGCAACTTTTCTCTTATGGTGTGGGTTTTTCTCACCCCATTAAATGTAACCTACTCTAGGTGGGTTTGTACCGTGTGGAAGAAAGAGGGAATGATGGAGAAAATGCCCAAGGGAGGCAAAGTGCCCAAGGGCAGGATGGGGCTGCCACCATCGCTCTAGAAAGCGGGCCCTCGAGCCACATACACATGGGGGGACAGGGCCACATACTTGCGGGGGCACAGGGCCATGGGGATGCGGCTGCTTCAAAGGTGCCTGTCAGACACACAAGGGCTCAAGGATCACGTTGCCATGGCCTCAGGAGTCACGTACACAACCCCCACCCCTACCCCACAACACTCTTTGCAAAAGGAAAGAGGGGGGGAAAAAAAAAAAAAAGAACAGAACAAGAAGAAAAACCAGGTTAGAATGGGACATCATCCCACCACTTAAAAAGAAACGGCCATTTGGGATGGTGGGAACAGGTTTCACACTGAAACCCAAAGGAAAAGCAGCAGAATCAAACCAGTGTTCTCAAAGGGCACAGCAACAGGAGCGTGAACCCCTTAAAACCCAGCCGGGGAGCCCCGCCAGCTGTCAGGGCGCTCCAGACTGTGCTGCACGGAGCAGGAAAAGACAATGTCAGTACTGCGTCCCTAACTCCCCATCCCATTAACCAGGTGCCAATAGTGAAACCTACAGAAGGACCCCAGTTAAATCACCTGGCGGCCGCTCAGCAGGCTCCCAGCGCTCATCCCTGGGGACAGGCAGCCTTTTCTTCGGTCACACGGTCACATGGCAGGAGAAGGAGCTCACTTTGGCATCCGTGTGACGAGGGACAGTGGCCATCTGCCTACACACCGTCCCCTGTAGACGCGTCGGAACAGAAGCCTCGGGGAGAACTGACAATCCGCCGTTTTAGACCTGAGAAAACGGCGCTTTCCTGTGACTCAGACCACGGAGGGGGAGAAGTAGCATCCGCTGGTTTTCCTGACATCAGCGCCCAAGGGAACTGCTGCATTGTGATCCTGCTGAACCCTTGGGACAGTGCTGCAAGGTGGGGACCTTGCAACCCCATTTGTGGATGAGACAACGCAAAGGATTGATCCTGGACCGCAGCTGGTAAGAGGCATGCCTGGTACGCACGACAAGTAACTGTTCCCAAATGAGGAAACCAACAGCCAGTGAACGTCTCATCACAGAGCTGCTGGGACAGGTGGCCCGCCTGGAGCAGCGGCACAGCCAGAGGCCAGTGGGGGAGGCTGCAGGGAAAGAAGGCTGTGTGGTGCCAGACCCCGGCCCTTTCAGAGGGACTGAGACCCAAGGGCTGTCTCCATCTTACCTATGACAGTCACCCTATTGGTTTGCTTTCATTTCCCTTTCCTTTTCTGGTGCAGGCGCACGCTAAGACACATCCTTGGTGGGAGCCGCATCTGAGCTATCTAGAACATCTGTCCACTTAACCACACCGGGCGTGGAGGGAAATGCATGGCAATGCCTCTCCGTCCCTGTTCCCTCATTCCCAAGCTTTGCCCTTGCCTCCCGATAGCACAGAAATGTTCAAAGTCGGACCTGAGCTCCTAACATACTTCGTCTCCGATGAGATGACCTGTTCGCAGGCTCGGCTGGTTTCTACTCGTGTCCCCGGAGACTCATGGAGACACAGGGTAACAGGGTGCATACTCAGCCGTGCGGCAGTGTTACTCCCTGAGGCAAAAAGCCTGGGTAAGTGAATAGGTTAAAATATCATTTTTATATTAAAACAAATACGCACCAGATTTATGGAATAGAATTACCTATGGAGTGGGTGAATTCATAAGGTGACAATACAGTGAAAACAAAATAAAGCAGAGTAAAGGCATAGAGAGGGTCAAGGGAGGGGGTGTCTGTCAACTGTGTGCAGAATGGTCCGGCAGGGCCCCGTGGGTAAGACATTTGTTCAGAGAGCGCCAGGAAGCCGGAGAGAGTGCCATGAAGGTATCAGAGAGAGGAATGTTCCAGCCAGTGGAAACAGCAAGGCCAAAGGCCCCGGGTGGGAATGGGGAAGAACAAGGTAGCCTTGTACATTATGAATGTGTTTAGGGGACAGGGACGGCTACGGGAATGTGGGTTGGGGGTGGGGTGGGGCAGGTATAGGGCTTTGAAGATCTGGAATCTGGACTTTATACTGAATGAAATAAGAAGCAATGTTGAGGCATTCTAAGCAGAGGGATGATATAATCTTTTTTAAAAAAGATTCACCTGGCTCCTGTATGAAAAACCCCTGGGGGGAGGGGCAGCGGTGGTAACAGTGGTCACAGGGAATCGACTAGAAAGTCCTACAACCATGCCAGTGAGAGGCAAGGCTGCGTGGGCTGGCCTGGGAATGCCAGAAGCTGGAGAGGCAGCTGCATTCTAGATCTTTCTAGATTGAGTTCCTGAAAGAGAGAGAGAGAGAGAGAAGGGGGGAGAGAAAGGAAGACAGAAAGGAAGGAAAAAGTCAAGGATGAGTCCAAGATTTCTGGCCTGCACAACTGGGAGAAAGAGGACAAGCCATTTGTGGAAAGGAGGAAGCCAGGCGCCGAGCAGGTAGAGGGTGGATCGGGCACTGGGTTCAAAAGTGGCAAGTATGAGAGGCCCTACTGGACCATCCAGTAGATCTAAAAGGCCGTGTGGACTTGGAGGGAGAAATCTGGACCAGGCTATTCATTTGGGAGTCATTACTGTGGAGATGGTACACAGAGCCATGGGACCCAGTAAGGAAAGCTAGGTCATGAGTTGGACCACAGAGGGAAGACGTCCGATCACCTTGACTTTGTTCTCTGGCAAAGGCTCCAGGCTGAGAATTCAGGACCCACAGCCCTGATTCCTTTCTCAGAAACACAAAGCATGGTGACCATGTCAGGTCAACACACCTGAGCTGCCAACCCTGAGGAAAAGTGGGAACGCACCCCACCCCCACTCTGAGACGTGGACGGTGCTTCTTAACAAGTGTCCCCACACATACACGAAAAGCAGAGCAGGAGGGACACGGGGGTCTGCTCCTGTGTTGCTCCTACCTACTTTTTAAACACATTCAGAATCGGGAGTAAGTGATGACCATATGCATCTTCCAAAATAACAATGACCTTTGACGCAAACCACTGGAAATGACTTCAGTTTCTGTGCCACACATGCTGCCTGCATATAGTAGGTACTCTGTAAATATATGATGAATGAATAACTATGTACATTTCTAACTGAAACCAGAAAATTTGGGACCGTGAATCCTCTGCAGCTCAACAAACATGCAAAATTACTATTTGGTGACAGACAAATATCTGAAGGATCCTGGCGATCCAACACCCACTCCCGCACCCCCTGTTCATAGAATGAGACAAGCTGCCTTAGGTAAACGAGCTCTGCTTCCCTTCCAGAAAAAATGAGGGAGAAACTCTTGCCATTGATTTCTCCCCCAGTGCCCGTGCAGAGCAAATGCCCAGTAAATCGTAATGAATGTCCAATGAATGAGTGAATAAATATTCATTAAAAATTAACTGAACAGTTAATTTAGGTCACTCACTGGAAAAAAGAAAAACAGTGAAACTAGAAAAGTATCTTTTTAATTTGAAAGGTTAATTAAGGATAAAATTTTAAAAAAATATTTTGGTGGCTTAAGTAAACCAAACACAACAGGGGTTCTAAACAGCAGCGATTTATAACTTGGAAAACATTCCATTATGTTCCACAAATGAGAAAAAAGAGCAGAAGCTGCCTGACTTATTTCATGGTTCTAGTACAATTAATCTCAATCCTGAGTTAGGTAAGTAAGAAAACAAAATAACAGGCCCTCTTCACTTATAAACGGAGAAGTGAAAATCCTAAATGAAATGCTAGCTAACCGAGTTCAACTACACGTCTTATGTATAATGCATTATTATAATCAAGTCGTGTTGATCCTAGAAATGCAAGGATGGTTTAACATCAGAAAAACCAATCAGTGGAACGCATCACGAGGGCAAAACGGGAAAATCACAGGACTGTCCAGTGGATGCAGAAAACAGAAGTGATACATGTCAGTGCCTCTGGGTCAATTCTCCAAATGACCTATTAGTCAGATGACTGATTTCCTAAATTTACCGAATGTTCTGATTCCCCAAAGCATGTTTCTGTTGACTAAAACGGTACAGCAATTCGTATTAGATGTATTGGCAAGCCTGTGGGAATGGCAGGGGACCAGAACTCAGATCATCTGCGATACAGAAAAACCAAAAAGCCAGCACGCTCCCAAACTGGCAAAGAATCCCAAGCACCAGTATATGCCTTCAGGCTTCCTGCAGAACCCACCAGACTGACCGGGGCCACTCCCAAGCAGGGAAGAAAAACTACTTTGCGGTTTTCTCCAGAGGACGTGCATGGTCCACGCTAATGAGCGGTAACTTCCAGAAAGAAGAATTCAGGAATGAGGAAAAGTAATGACGCATCTACAGAAAATATCACTGGACCTAAATTAGCAAATTATGTAAAAGTGACTTCTGATCACAGTCTCTCTAAATACCGTCCCTATATGATTCATGGCGATGCCATCCAAAGGCAGTATTTTATGCTATGTCTAAAACCTTCCAATTCGGCTTTAAAACAAACACATCTTTAGCAACAGAACAGAGTGAAGTCAGAAAACAGTATCGGTTCTATGCCCACGGTTTCAATAGCATTTAAGTCCAACATTTCATAAACATTATTGCATTTATTTTCTCCTCATTTTGCCATATATTTTTGTTTTCATAAAGGGGGGACAGGTGTGCAGAGGAAGACTTCTAATCAGCCTAGCATGCATTGGTGAGAAGTTTCCTACATAAAAAGGCTTCTTTTAATACCTTTGCAAAAATGTTGAGAATTTCCCATTTGAACAGATTAAATGGGGGATTAAATGTGCCAGCACTCATTTCTGGTGTGTATTTCGTTAGTTCGGTTTCTCAAAGCTACACAGAGTCCGAGCCTGTTCAGCACACGGATGAATGAGAAGGCTAAGGAAAAGCCACCAACACAGAATGCAGCTGTATATGTCTTTTTTTTTTTTTTAAGATTTTACTTATTTGACAGACAGAGATCACAAGTAGGCAGAGAGGCAGGCAGAGAAAGAGAGAAGGAAGCAGGCTTCCTGCGGAGGAGAGAGCCCGATGTGGGGCTTGATCCCAGAACCCTGGGATCATGACCTGAGCCAAAGGCAGAGGCTTTAACCCACTGAGCCACCCAGGCGCCCCTTCTGTATATATCTTGATGGAGCTCAGGATTCCAGAGGTCTCATCCTAGCCTGCTTCCTGCTTTCCTATTTTTGTGCCCTGGCATAAGTTACCCAACAATGATCTACTGGGCACCTACTATGTAACAGTATTCCAGAGAGCAAGAAATGTAGCAATAGACAAAAGCAGGCTTACCTTCTGGCAGGAGGAAGCAGATTCAAAACAAATATGCGAATAAATATATTCTATATCAGGCAGGTATGCAGTAATATACAAATAAATAAATATGCAAATAAATACATTCTATGTTGGGTACGGGGGTGACAGAAGGGGCAGCGTTTGCAAAATGTTTGACATTCTGCAAAGACAGTTAAGGAAGGCCTCTCTCACGGGCTGATATTCGAGCAAAGTCCTGAAGGAAGTGAGAGCAGGAATAGCATCTGGGAGAGGAATGGTCCAGGCAGGGGAAGGAGAAGCCTGAAGGAGCTGAGGCAGGGAGGGTGCGCTTGCCGTGTCTGAGGCCCAACGCCCACATGTGTGTGCATGGGTGCATGTGCGTGTAGGTCTGCCAGGCTGGGGTGGGGGTGGGATGCCATCAGGTAGGGCTCCCGGGCAGGTGAGAACAATGGATTTTCACGTGGGTAACATTTCTGAGACGCACCCGTGTTCCTGCAGGTGCTCATCTTCTGCCCCTTGATACTGTTGGGGAGTAGCCCAGCCATTGTTGAAGATTAAGAATAAAAGTGCTATGAACATCTGCATCCGGGTCTTTGCGTGGACACACGTTTTCGTTTATCTTGGGTCAACCCCTAGGAGCCGCACTGCTGGGTCACATGGTGAGTGTGTATTTAATTTCGTAAGATATTACCAACCTGCTTTCAGAAGCGGAGGCATCATTTTGCATTCCCACCAGCAATACTCAGGAGTTCGTTCCTCGGCATCCTTGTCAACACACGGTACTACCAGCCACTAAGTCTGCCCTACAAATGGATGCTATGGTATCCCATTACCTTGCATTTCTCTGAAGACTCGTAACACTGAGCATCTTCTCACATACTTCCTGGCATTCATCAATTCTTTTGCCTTTTTTTTTTTTTAATTGGGTTGTCTTCCTAACACTGAGTTGGAAGGCTTTTTATGTATTCTCGCTGCAACCTCTTTGCCAGGTCTATGCTTTGCAAATATTTTCTCCCAGTCTGTGGCTTCCCTTTTTGTTTTCTTAACTCTGTCTTTTTTAGAAAAGGTTTTAGAAGTGTATATACGATGGGATATTATTCAGCCATCAAAAAGAATGAAATCTTGCCATTTGCAACAACGTCGTTGAAGCTAGAGGGTATTAGGCTAAGCAAAATAAGTCAGAGAAAGACAAATACCATGTGATTTCACTCAATGTGGAATTTAAGAAACAAAACCGATGAACACAGGGGAAGGGCAGGAAAAAAAAATAGGACAAAATCAGAGAAGGAGAAAAACCATAAGAGATCCTTAACTCTAGAAAACAAACTGAGGGTTGCTGGGGGCGGGGGGAGATGGGGTAATTGGGGGAGGGGCACTAAGGAGGGCACGTGGTGGAATGAGCTCTGGGTGTTACATGCAACTGATTTCTACCTCTGAAACTAATAACACACTATATGTTAATTAATTGAATTTAAATAAATTTTTTAAAAGTTAAATAAAAACCATTTTTCTTTTATATTTCATGCTCTTTGTGTCTTGTTTAAGAAATCATTCCCTACTCCAATGTCACAAAGATTTTCACTAACATTTTCTTCCAGAAGTTTAATAGTATAGTTCTCATATTTAGGCGATGATCCATTTTGAGTTAATTTTTTTCATATGGTACCAGGTAAAGGCTGAGATTCATTTTCTTTTTTCCACACAGACACCCAGTTGTTGGATTGCCATTACTGAAATGAGTATCTTTTCCCCCACTGAATGACCTTAGCATCTTTACCAAAAATCAGTTGGCCACGTAAATGTACGTGTGTTTCTGGGACTTCTCCTCTGCCGTTAATCTATACCTCGACCCTTCTGCCACTACACACACGTATATATATCTTGATTACTGGGGCAAGTTAATTTTAAGCTGTCTCTTAGATACCTAAAAATTAGGTCTCTAAGTGTAATTATAGTTTATTTACTTATCCAGTCAGTGAATAAATGTGAGTATCTGAAGACCAGGGGAGAGAATGGTGATGTAAATTTGGAAGCCATCAGGTCCGAGAGGATATTTATTTTATTTTTAAAGATTTTATTTATTTGAGAGACAGTGAGAGAGCATGAGATGGGGGAAGCCCAATGTGGGACTCGATCCCATGACTCCAGGATCATGGCCTGAGCCAAAGGCAATCGCTTAACTGACTGAGCCACCCAGACGCCCCTGAGAGAATATTTAAGGCAGGGGACAATCCCCAAGGCAAGAACACCCCCACAAGTGTTCTTTTAATTTTTTAAAAAGATTTTATTTATTTATTTGACAGAGATCACAAGTAGGCAGAGCGAGAGAGGGAAGCAGGCTCCCTGCTGAGCAGAGAGCCCGATGCAGGGCTTGATCCCAGGACCCTGAGATCATGACCTCAGCCGAAGGAAGAGGCTTAACCCACTGAGCCACCCAGGTGCCCCACACGTGCCCTTTTTATCACACCCTGAGCCGCCCACACTAAGAAAGTGCACGACCTCTCTGATCTATAAGCAGGGAGGCTCCTATCCCTAGCAATGTCAGCAGGGTCTACCTAATTTGGATCTGCTAGATTTCCACGGAGCAAATCAAGGCCCAGATGTAGCCTGGAGGCTCAGGGAGTCACTCCAGTCCCACAGCTTCATTTCTCCAATTTGGGGGGTGGGGAAAAAAAAGGCAATTCAGTAACAAACCAAAATCACAGGGTTGTGCATGAACAACTAACAACAGTAACATGTACACAAAATCCAGCCATCTTTCTTTATACGGAAGGGTGCCTGAGAGTCACAGAATTCATTTCCACGTTTACTAAATGTGCTTAGTATCAGCGGCAGAGCACACATGCAAACCATTTCTGGACGGTTCACCCTCCGTCTGAAAGAGCCCACAAGCTCTGAGGCCCGCCTGACCCCATCACCGCATCATCAGAGGGGCGTGCAGGGTGCCTGATATACCGGCCAGGCTCCAGGCTGGTGTGCGCAGGTCAGCCCCGCAGAGCATCTCCTACTGAAGACAGCTATCACAGACGCGGGCACAGGGCTCAGCACACAGCAGGCACTCCATCAATACTTGGGGAGAAAGTAGATGTACGTGAAAACAATTTGTATCACAAGCTAAGACACAGAGGATCTGTAACTGGCCTCCCCCGTAAAGTGACCATCGACATTAGATTACAGATGTGAACAGATGTCACCGTAGCAGTGGCGAATGCAAGAACAGCTGAGCGCCCCCATCCCTGTGGGTCTCTGTCTCAGCATTTCACACGACATGACTCAATAGTCTTAGCTAGACAGATCATACTATCATTAACTGCATTTTACTGGTGAGGAAACAGGTTGGATGGTACCGGGATTCCCAAGGCAGGTCTGCATGTGTGGGGTTTCCCCAGCCTACGTGTTAGCCAGCAGCTGTCCTCCCAGTGTTTCCTTTACCTCAAACCTCAGATCCTATCTGCGAATTCCATTTCCATCATTCGTTATCTCAACACAACCTAACTCACATGACTTCAGGACGCAAGCCCACTGGTTACAGAACCCACTCGGAAGGTTACGGTTGGCTGCAACTTTGCACCCTGGGTCGTGAATTCGGTCCACTTAGTTTTGGGGGCAGGAAGCAGTGCTGAAGTAAAGAGGCACAATTCCGAACCTGAGGTCAGTTCATTAGAAAGCACGTGTGGCGCTGAAAGCGCGTGTGTGCCATACGGTCAGGGCAGCACCCGTCTCCGTGGGAACTGTATCACGCCTCGGTGCCTACAGCAGGTGGAGGAGACATGCAGGAAACCGTATCTCGTTGGACATATTTACATAAAAAATTTAAGCACAGACTGGCGAATCACCGGTAAGCCACAAATGCCCCCCATAATTATCCTTGTTCCTTCCACCAGCCAAAAGGAACCCGGAGACACACAATAGAGACACATGAACGTTTTCAACCTGCAACGGCCTGCTAGGAATCAATTTTGGTAGTCACTGGCCCTGTGACATTTTATTTTATTTTATTTTTAAGATTTTATTTATTTAGGGGCGCCTGGGTGGTTCAGTGGGTTAAAGCCTCTGCCTCGGCTCAGGTCATGATCCCAGGGTCCTGGAATCGAGCCCCACATAGGGCTCCCTGCTCAGCAGGGAGCCTGCTTCCCTCTCTCTCTCTCTGCCTGCTGGTGATCTCTATCTGTCAAATAAATAAATAAAATCTTTAAGAAAAAAAAAAGATTTTATTTATTTATTTGACAGAGAGAGACACATTGAGAGAGGGAACACAAGCAGGGGGAGTGGGAGAGGGAGAAGCAGGCTCTCCGCTGAGCAGGGAGCCTGATGTGGGGCTCAATCTCAGGACCCTGGGATCACGACCTGAGCCGAAGGCAGATGTTTAACAACTGAGCCATCCAGGCGACCCCCTGAGACATTTTAGAACTCATGTTCTCATACATGATTAGTGCCTCGGCTTAATTCACGTGGACCACATACTATTATAACACAGGGGAAGGGAGCGTGACAACCTAGAAAAGGAATAAATACGCTTTTGTCTGATAACCCAGTGTTAACAGGTATGAAACCATGTTGAGAGAAAAAGCAAACGTCTCACTGCCGGTGAACTCCTGTCACGTCTGCGAGTTCTTAGCTCAGTACGTCTGACGCATCACGGGAAGGGCTTCGTCGGCGACCATTAATCTCATTTTATGATTATGACTGTTTCCGGGAGGAACTCCCCTTCCAGGGAGTCTATTAACTTCTCTTTCTGATCAAGCTACATACAGAAATTTAGTCAATCTTTTTTTTTTTTAAGATTTTATTTATTTATTTGACAGACAGAGATTACAAGTAGGCAAGAGAGGCAGGCAGGGAGAGAGAGGAGGAAGCAGGCTCTCTGTGGAGCAGAGAGCCCGATGTGGGGCTCGATCCCAGGACCCTGGGATCATGACCTGAGCTGAAGGCAGAGGCTTTAACCCACTGAGCCACCCAGGTGCCCCGAAATTTAGTCAATCTTAAAGGATAGATTGGCAATTATGTTTTATTTATAAAACACATTTATAAAAAACATGTTTATTTAAAAAAACATACTTATAAAAACTGCAAACAGGTTGATTTTCATTTGTACTTTGGCAACGATCTTATATATAATGTGATGAAAATATCCTTAAATGACAGTACGTTATATTTATGACGTATATAAAAACACAAGGACTTGGAGTGCCTGGGTGACTCTGTTGATTAAGAGCCTGACTCTTGGTTTTGGCTCAGGTCATGATCTCGGGGTCGTGAGATCGAGCCCTATGTCGGGCTCCGCACTGGGTGTGGAGCTTACTTGAGATTCTCTCACTCCCTCTGCCCCTCCCCGCAACCCTGCTCTCTCTTCCTCTAAAAAACAAAAACAAAAAAACAAATACTTCATATGCTAACAGTGGCAAATAATACTCTTTTCCAAAACTGTGATTATTCAGGGTAGGCTAACATTGGGTCTAACAGCCCCAAGGGCAGTGTCCCAAGACCAAGGCTAGTTAGACAGCTCTCCTCCAAGAGGTGACTCAGGGGCGGGCCTCTTCCAGCTGGTAACTCTGCCGTTTTCCTGCACGACCTCCAAAATCACAACGGGAGACTCTACTGGCCCAGGCCCGGAAAATGCATACTTGGTGTCCATCCTGTCTGTCGTCCATCTGTGTGACACCAGCCCCCGAGAGCATGGCTGTGTACCCAGGAGGAAGGAACGTGAAGCGGGGTCGGGAACCACATCATAGAGTCCCTGCCACATCTGCCTTGTATTTCACAAATGTTTGCCCGGCAAATAAGTTATGTCTTATTTCCTTATCATTAGAAAAAGCTACAAGGCTACTGTGGTCACTGCCACTTTACAGAAGAAGAAACGAAGGCCTGGAGAAGTCATTTAGTGTCCAAGCAGATGAGTGACATGGCGAAGACATACGTCCCCACCCCTGGATCCGGATCCCGAGCCCTCGCCACTGCTCGTGGCCCTGTACCAAATACCGAGAACGCTGGGCTAATGGAGCTTCCGAGGTAGAACAGACTCACAAGAGAACTGGGGCTCGGTGTGATGTGTCCCATGACACAATTCACGGGGGTGGGGCCAACAGAACAGTTGAGGCTGCCTCCTACGAGTAAGAAGTGGTGTGTCAACCTCTTCAGGGAGTGTTTCAAAAATGAAAAAAGAATTACTATGGCAACTACCCCCAAATGCAACCTCTGGTTCTTATTTGGGAAGCTGCAGATATAGGTGCAAATACAGAACAGTAAAATTCAAATGGAAGTTAATGATGCGAGGGGCACCTGGGGGGCTCCGTCGGTAAAGCGTCTGCCTTCGGCGCTGGTCATGATCCCACGGTCCTGGGATCGAGCCCTGCGTTGTCGGGCTCCCAGTTCAGCGGGGAGCCTGCTTCTCCCTCTCCCTTTGCCCCTCCCCCTGCTGGTGCTTGTGCTCTCTCTCATAAATAAAATCTTTAAAAAAAAAAAAAGAAAAAGAAAATTAATAATGGGAAAGAGGAACTCTGTGCAACTGGAATCAGATTCCCAGCCCTACATCTTCAACGAAAAGTGAGTCTCAAGAGTCACACTCATTGTCATGGTGACAAGGAGATGCCTAGTGCTTGGAGACAGGACAGAACACACAGCTGGGGACTCAAAGCCTGAGGGGATCCGAGCCCATCAGAGGAGTGGCCAGTCCTCCATGGACAAGATGGCCTTCCTGGTGGGAAGGGGTTCAAAGCACGCGCTTAGAGAACGAGGTGTGTACTGGTTGGCCAGGAGTGGGGCCGATGTTCTTTCCATGGCTTCCTTCCCCGTGTTCTCTGTCCAGCATCAATATTTCCATGTTCGGGATGAAACAGATTGACCTCACATTTAAAGGAATGATTTTCTCCTTTCAAAACAAGAAGGCATGTGCAATATCGAATCTGGGTTCCAGAAACCCTGGTGGAGGATGACCCGGTGTCCCAAAGTGTCTTGCCAAGGTGCCAGTTTATGCCCACGAGGCCCGGAGCAACGTCCCGGATGTGGCAGCAGCTTTGGGCTCTGACGGGTTTTGGCTGCTAGATCTACCTGGTGACTGATTTACTCAATTTCTTTTTTTTGCCTCCATCAAAATAATTCAACACGAATCATTTCCATGGTTTCAAGGCAAAAATAGAAAAAACAAAAAGCTATGAGTAAAAAAAAGAAAAAAATCCTGCGAACAGGCTTTGCTATCCAGTGGATGGCTATCCAACATCCCTTTCAGGAAACCGTCAGGTAGAACCAGGCCATGTAATGGGCAATTTGGTCTCGACTTCCCCTTCAGGAAAAACGCCTTTGCGCACACGTACACACACATCCGTTCCCAGGCGAGCCTTGCACCAGACCATGAGCTTCTAGTGAGACCAAATTCCTGCAGAAGGGCAGTTTCCTTTTTGCTATACCAACATAATGCTTCATTACACCAAGACATAGCTCTCTCCGATCTGCCAGGTAAGCAAAGAACGAAGCTTAAAATTTATAGTCACCTTTAACGTGCTAAGCATTTCCACCCAAAATCAATGTGTCCTACCAACCCCTTCCCGTTCTGCGTTGGATTCCTCCCATGGCTGAGGTGCAAACAGGCCTTCCCAGAGGCCCGCTGGCTCTAGGCCAGTCCCCCAGGCTCAGTGCATGCTCCCAAGTGATGCTATGACCGCCACACAGCCAAACCCCCTAGTCATACCCTGAGCTGCTGACACGGGCACAGGGCGCGTCTCTACCTTTGTTTTATGGGTGTCACCAGAAAGAACTTCAGGCCACCTGTGGTCAGCAAATCCCCTCATTCATCTGGGTGGGAGAAGATGCCAGAGGTAAGCCAGCGGACCTGCTCAAGGCCTCTCAAGCGGACCGTCCCCAAGTTCCTTGCCCCGGGCTAGGAACTGACAGACTGACCGAGCCCACCTTCAGCTTCCCTGGGCGAGCGGGTCTCATGACGAAGCAAGACGTCATAGTAAGCTAAGAGACTCTCACCTGCCTTCTCCCTACACGCTGATCCCTCTGTCCACCACGGTCCTCAACAGGCATGGGAGTCCCTTGGCCGGAAATGAGGAAGCATCTGTATTTCTTTCTTTCTTTTTTTTTAAAAAAGATTTTATTTATTTATTTGACAGACCGAGATCACAAGTAGGCAGAGAGGCAGGCAGAGAGAGAGAGGAGGAAGCAGGCTCCCCGCCGAGCAGAGAGCCCCATGCGGGGCTCCATCCCAGGACCCTGGGATCATGACCCGAGCCGAAGGCAGAGGCTTTAACCCACTGAGCCACCCAGGCGCCCCTGTATTTCTTTTTTATGTATTAAATACTGCAATCTTAGGTAGCCTCTCTGATCGAATGTAAGACATCTCAGGTTCTTCGTGGTTCGTGTTCTTTATGGGATCACGAAACCCCGCCCTTGGTTCCCGAGGAGTCAGCGAGACACAAGCCAACCCTGGAGTTGTCATCCCACTTGAGACTGGCAATGTTTGACAGCTTACCAGCCATTTCTGTATGGCTGGGGACGATCATCTCCATTTCGCCATGGAGCGAACCACAACCTGGGGACACAAGGGCGGCCAGCTGGTACAGGACGCGGAGCTGACTTCCCACCCCAACAGGCTGGCTCCATACACACAAACCCAGGCCAGACATGGGACAACAGGACAAGGTTTGGAATCGCGCAGAGGCAACGCCAGTGGGATGCCCACCTTGAAAAATACAAACTTGGCAAAGACGAAAAGATGCTTCCAAATTTCAAAGGAAAAAAAGAAAACCCCTCATAGCGAACCCTCACTACCCTGTCAAAAATAAAAGCAACGTGGCAGTAACGCCCCAAAAGGGGCTCAGATCAGCGCTGTCTCCCTGATCCCAGGCCACACGGATGTCCGAGCCCGCCCGGGGATGTGTGTGTATAGGAGGGCGGCAGGGAGGACATGACCACCTCGGCTCCGTGGCGGGTTAAGCAGCCTGATTGAACACTGCTGCTAATTAAGGGCCCCTCTCGTCTGGCAGGACCACTGGGCTACCTTCTGCACTTGTTCATGACCACGGCCCCTTGCTCAGAAATTAACTCTTGATGAGTGCAGACAGGGGCCCAGCTGGTCCTCCTGAGTCCTCCCAAATAGATAAATGAAGTGTAATAAGAATGCCGCTGGCTGCCAAGGCAAGAAGGGCTCTCCGTGACCTCTTGGTAAAATCCAGAGTATACTTTTACAGTGACTTAATTCTCAGCTCTGGGGATGCTAAACGCAGCCAGGAAGGGTGTGAATAGGCTGATGGCCACGGGGACAGCGCTGAGAAGTCCATCACCAAATGTCCACTCATTAAGTATGAGCAGAAAGAATAAAGAGGCAATGGATGAGAAACTAATTTTCAATTGGCTAGGATTTTCATTGGGGGTGATGGGCTGTTTCTTTCCGTGACTCTTCACAGGTCTAGGAACAACAGTGGCCTTTATTACAGTCTGCAAATTGTACAAATCATTGCACTCCGGTTTAAAATATTAAACACTCATTTGCTATCACTTACAGAGTAAATCTCTCCCTCCAGCTCTGTTTAAGAAGAGGGAGATGGTGGCCTTTATTGTCCGGGCGTTACAGAAACTAGACAGAAAGACGTGTTCTGATTCGCACATCAAAGCCACCGGGGTGGATGGGGCCAGAATCCAGAGGTCTAGCCACTCGGCAGGTCAGAGAATTCTCCCTTTTATCTCAGTAACATCGGGTGGTGACGTGGAGGGCCTGGAGCGAGGACGCTGGGGACCATGCGTGGTCACGGCAGTCCCACTGCACCGGCCCACCGTGACCAATGCTGAGTGTGGCCCCTGTGCGACATCCTCCTGGAGATGTGGCAAAGGGACAGAGGGCGGGCTGTGAACCACTGCCCTGGGCTCTAGGTCACACTGAAGTCACACTGTCCTGTGACTTCTGAAAGGAGCAGGGGCAATCTCCAAAGCAACAGGTGAAATGACAGCACTAGTCAATTTGGTTTTTTGTTGACACAGCACAAAAGTGGTGACTGGGCCGGAGGCAAGATGGCAAGATGAAGGAATGGGCAGGAAAGGCATCTGATGCCTTGATGTAAAATCTTAACAAGAAAAGGATGCCATGGAGAAAGGCCAGAGTTCCCCAGGGACCGACGTGGAAGGGGTGGAAGGAAATAGGGGAAGTCCATGAGGACACCTCACCGCTTCAGAGAGTGTATTAGTCACCAACTGCCATGTAACAAATTTACCCCAAACCCAGCAGCTGAAGACACATGTATTACCTCCCAGTTTCGGAAGGTCAGGACCCTGAGAGGTGCTCAGCGGGCTGCTTCTGGCTCAGTATCTCCCACGGGTGGCAAGGAAGGTGTCAGCTGGGCTGTGGTCATTTCAGAGCTTGACTGGGAGAGGGCCCACATCTGGGTTCAGTTCCACACCTGCCGGCAGGCCTCGGGTTATCACAGAATAAAACATCAGTTTCTAGCCACGTGGGCCTCACCACAAGGCGACTGACCGCATGTCTGCTCACCTCTCCCAGAGCAACCGCTCCAAGAAGACGGAGTGAGAGAAGGCCAGCAAGACAGAAGTCACAATCCTCTTGGTAACTGACTCTCAGAAGTGATATCCCATTCCTTTGACCATATTCTCTTTGTTATAAGGGGTCTATAGGTGCAGCCCATACTCAAGGGGAAGGGCTTACAGAGGACCTGCCTACCAGAAGGCGGACATCATGGGGACCCTCTCGAAGGCAGCTTACCAGACATTCCTCCTTCCTTGTTCCTTGGATGGACCCAGAGATGGATTCTTCCACGGCGAACCTCTACAGAGTGTATGTGGGCCGCCATCATCATCTTCCCATTCAATGTCCTTTCTCACATAAGTGAGATTATCTTCTCCCAAGGCATGGAGTTTTAAATATTTGGAAAACATAACACACACGCCAGCATGATGTCATGTTGGGGCACGGCTGCCCAGAGCTGGAGGCCCTGAGAACAGACTCTTCATGGTCCCTCCTTTCATGGGAGCCGCCCACACAGACTGGTGTAGCTGCTTCCCAGGGCTCAGCTCTGCACCCTTCCAGAAGGAAAGTTTGTGTAAGAGATATGTCCTCACAGCAGTAACTGCTAACATTTGTCGAGAGAGTCTGACGGCCAAGGACTGAGTCAGGACTTTGCACCCATCAGCACATTTAATCCTTACAAGGAGCCTACGCCATAAATGAGGAAGCAGGGATGGACCCCGGATGTGTAATTCCCACTGCTTGGGACCCCCCCCAATTCGTATGAATACTGATTAGCTCCTGGGGACTCTCTGCGTTAAGGTGAGCATCAGACACCAAGAGATCTCATGACTGAATGGTTCTCTTAGATGTCCATCACACAACAATATGCTTAGAAAATCCAAAGGAATTAGCAAAAAGCTATTTGAAAAAAAATAAATTTTAGCGAAGTGCCAAAATAGAGAATGTGGAAAAGCCAACTGTTAATATGTAACTATGTACTAGTAACAGCTAAAAAATGAATCTTGTGATAACCCATGCTCACTGCAGAAAATGTGGAGAATGTACCAAAGTAAGACTAGGATATTACATCACCTAGGATTCTACTACCAAAAAGCATTTTGGTATATTTCCTTAAACCTTCTTTTCTATAATGTGTGGGTGTGTGAATTTTGTTTTGTTTTGTTTTAGTCATATTACAGTGGCTGAGAATTCTTTTTTTCACTTAGCACAACATCAGGAGAATTTTACTCATATTAATAAATGTTCTTCAGGGAGCCTGGCTGGTTCCTTCAGTAGAGCATACAAGTTTTGATCTTGGTGTTGTAAGCTCAAGCCCTACATTGGGCACAGAGCCTAATTAAAAAAAAAAAGAGAGAGAGAGAGAGAGAGAGAGGAAGAAGAAGAAAAAGAAAAGGAAATAAAAGAACCAGGGCAAAATAAATGTCTTAAAAATTAGTTCTTAAAAAATTCAATTTTAAATGGCTACTATCATATTATAACCCAATTTAAAAAATGATTTCCTTTTACTCATTTAATGGGTCACAAAATAAATAAAAATTTTGTTCCTGTTTCTCATTTCCTGCCTTTAACAAAAATGCTTTGAATATCCATTTCAATTCTTATGTTGGTTTTTTAGCTGTATTTCTTTGCATTCTTAAGTGGCTGCACCAGGGATTATAGTATACATCATAACTTTTCATTGCCCACTTATACTCAATATTGTACCGCTTCCTGTAAAATACAGAGATCTCAACAATAGAGGTTCATGCCGATCCTCTTGGTTCTTATAGGTACCATAGCTGCAAATGTTACAAGCCCTACAAGATAGTTACAATTTTTGCTTTTAATAGTTACAGGATTGACAAAGAAATTGAGAGAGAAAAGCACAAAGGAAAAAAATAGTATTTTGTATTTACCCAAATACTTACCATTTTGGTTATTTTTCATTTTCCCCCAAGGGTCCCAAGTTCCCATCTGGTGTCATTTCCCTCCAGCTTTAGGAAATTCCTCTAGCACTTCTTGAAATTCAGGTCTTGCTGGGGATGAATTCTCATCGTTTTCTTTATCTAACATGTCCTGATATTCTCTTCATTTTTTTTTTTAAGTAGGGGATTGAGCATACAACCCTGAGATCAAGACCTGAGCTGAAATCAAGAGTCGGACACACCTAACTGACTGAACCCAGGCACCCACTTCATTATTTAAAAGTTTTTCTTAAAAAGTGGTAAAATACATACAATGAAATTTACTATTTTATCCATCATTAAAGGTAAAATTCAGTGGCACGAAAAAATTCACATTGTTCGCTGAAATGAAATAAAAAAAAAGTGGAAAAAAAATTCACATTGTTGCACAACCATCACCACCAACCATCTCTGCACCTTTTGATCATCCTAATCCTTCACACTTGAAGGATTTTTTAATAGATGCAGAATTCTGAGATGAAAATGTCTGTCTTTTGGCTCTTTAAAGATGCTGTTCCCTTCTCCCCTGGCCCCGTGGCTCCTGAAGTCGTCCATTAATTGGACTACAGTTCCCTCGTATTGTTTCCGTCTTGTTGCTTTAAAGGTTTGCTCTTAACCTCTGGTTTTCAACAGTGTGAAAAAGTCAGCACAGGCTTCGCTGTATGTACTCAGCGTGACCCTCTTCAACCACCTTCTATCTGTACATTTCTACTTTTTGTCAAATTTGGAAATGTTCAAGCCATTACTCATTCTAACGTGTTCCTACTGCCCCATCTCTGCTTTCTCTCTGTCATCTCCATTCGACCGTGAAGTCCACGTAAGTGACTATTTTATTTCAGGTACCGTATTTTTAGTTCTAGAATTTCCATTTGGTTCTTCGTTGATCATTTCCATTTCTCTGCTGAGACAGCCTTTTTCCTTCACGGTGAGCATACACTGTTTTCCTTCATTGAGCACAGTTCCAACAGTCACAGCAACATCCTCCTCTGCTCTTCCCCATACCTGCTTCAGCTTGGGGCTAGGCTCCGTTGATTTTCCTTTCCCCTAAGAGGATATCCTATTTTTGGGTTCTTCAATGGTGGAGTATTTTAGCTTCATATTCCAGACATGACAAATGTTAAATTGCATAGATTCTGGATTTTCTTATTTTTCTTTGATGAATGTTTTTATTTTCTTTTTTCTTTTTCTTTAACTATTTTATTTATTTATTTGACAGAGAGAGACAGAGCAAGAGAGGGAGCACAAGCGGGGAAGGGGCAGAGGGAGAAGCAGGCTTCCTGCTGAGCACGGAGCCTGATGCAGGGCTTGATCCCAGGACCCTGGGATCATGACCTGAGCCAAAGGCAGATGCTTAACGACTGAGCCCACCCAGGTGCCCCGTTTTCTTTCTTCCTTTTTTTTTTTTTTAATATTTATTTATTTTATTGTAGAGAGAGAGAGAGTGTGCATGTGATGGGGGGAGAGGCAGAGAGAGAAGGAGAGGGAGAAGCTCAAGTAGACTCCCCGCTGAGTGCAGAGCCCCAGGCAGGCTCAATTCCAGGACCCTCAGATCATGACCTGAGCCAAAACCAAGAGTCAGATGCTTAACTGACTGAGCCACCCAGACTCCCTGAGTGTTGTTTCTTTTGTTTTGGTTGACAACTACCTTGGCTGAGCCGGAACAGCAAACTCTGTCCCTCTGGGCAGCAGCTTTAGTCTTAGTCCCAATCTTCTGTCATTACCTGAGAAGCTTTTAGTCTACTCCACGCATGCGTGGTTCAACAGTTGAAGAGGTACATACAATTTGGAGATGCTTTTCTGACCCCTTCACTCTACGGCCAGCACCTGGCCTGGGCTTACTTTGGCTGGCTCTAGTCCTTCCCTTTCCCAAGAGAGAGTCCCACAGAGCTGCCTGCTTCTGTTCACTGTTCAGTGACTCAGGGTAACTGCTTTTTAAATTATGCTCAGTTTGCCCGGTTATTTTCGGGGTGAGAGGGAGGAGTCTGGCAAGCTCTTGGTGCATCATTCTCAGAAGGAGAAGTTAAAGATCTCCATTTCTAAGTATCATTTACCACTAAAAAGAACCAAATTGGCCAAATCTGGACCAATTCCATAAAGAATAAGAACTGTGATCGATTATAAGATAATAATTCACAAGTCTATAGTACAAGCTGAGAGAGAGAGTCAAGAGAGAGAACCAAAGAGAAGTAAATCACTCATTTGCTGCTCCTGGAGTGACGACTGTATCAACTTCCTACTCTGAAAGTGATTCTTTCCAGAATAATACCAGTTAATAAATGAAGAAAGAAAAACAGGTAAGAAGAAACTCCCATTTTTGCAAACCTTAGAGAACTGGTTCAAGCAAGGATCACTAAGGTTACCAGAGAACAGAATATTGTCTGGTTTGCCAATGTGAGGCTCCGTAGATTACTCACAGAAAGAGAACTTAACCGTGGAGAGAACAGGTAGTAAAGCTCCTCACCAAGAGGCTGAACTTAGTATCAGTGAGAAAGGGACAATATGACGCGACATGATACGTAACACACAGCGTCGCCTAGGAAGCTTCCCTTCCCAAAATATTTAACCTGAATCAAATCAAATTTTTAGACCTAACTTCCAGTTTACAAGAAATCCAGGGGCTAGAGGAACAAAAACGTCACCACGAGGAAAACAACCAAGTCCAGAATGTGGCATATCCTTTCAGATAACTGCCCTGGGCTCTCCAAAACCCAGATGTTATTATTTTTTTTTAAGGGACAAAAGAAATATAACAAACAAATGTGATGCAAGATGATGACTGGGTCCTGGTTCGAAATAAACGGTTACATAAGACAATTTTTATGCAATTGAAGAAATTTAAGTATGAACTAGATACTACTGAGCTAGCATTAATATAAGAAATAGTGGTCTTGTGCTTATGTAGCAGAAAATCTTTATTGGTAAGAGATGCATGTTGAAGCCTTTAGGGTTGATGGGTAAAGAAGTCTACAATGTACTTGCAAATGCTGTATCTCAACAAACAAGCAAACAAAGGGAAAAAAAAGACAAACTATAAACAGCTGATGAAGCCAGGTGTTAGGTATTACTTACTGGTACACAGTGTACTATTTCTTCAACTTTCCAGTATATTTCAATTTTTTCGTCATAAAAATTTGGAGAAAAAAATTCCAGTTGACTCTTTTGGATGGTTCTGACTGCAAATCAGGGATGAAATCCAGATGAAAGTGAGTTTTGTAGTCAACCTTGAAATGGCATCTAGGTGACCAGCCAACCACAGCCAGTCTCCACTCTGGAAGGGACGCAGAGGAGAAGAATGGCTGGTAGGTAATGCCTGTCCCTCCAGGGTCTGTAACTTGCTGACCCATGCCTTTGGGAAAACAACATACAGCACCTCTGAGAATAAGGTTGGTCGGGATCACTGGATAAAAGTGAGGTTTCAGTGCTGTTAATTCACATATTCACAGTTCACGTATTGACCTACAATATGCCAGATGCTGAGGTAAGCCCCGAGGCTATGTCCCAGCCTTCGTAGAACTACAGTCTCGTCAGAGAGAGAAAAGAGGCTGTCGCAAACCAGTAGAATAAGCAGGATAATGAGCCCATCATGGAGTGTTTGGGAATACAAACATAGAAGGGGCCGCGGGAAGAAGAGGAACACTATCCTGGCCATGCGGAGAAGACATCAGATCTCCTTCAGGAGAAACTAGTCGACGGACAGAGTCCGGCCACTTCCAGGATACAATACAGCTCCAGGTCCACATATGCAGGGTTAGTGTTGAGTAAAGGAATTCGTGAATCTCCATTACCCATGCCTTCTCTGGTCCCCACGAGTACGTCAGATACCGTGATGCTCTCACATAGGTCTTAGTTCCAATAATCTAGTGCTCCCTAACTAACCATCCCAAACATTAGTGGTTTAAATCACTCCGTTATTTATTTTGCTCACAAATCTGCATTTGGGGCAGATGTAGGCAGTTGTGTCAGCTGGTACAGCTCCACTGGACACAGAGGATCTGTTTCCAAGATGGCACACGCACATGGCTGGGAGTTCAGCGAAGCTGGGCCAGAACTCAGTTCTCCACAGAGCTATATAGGCTTCCTCTCAGTATGATCATTGGACTCAAGAGCAAGTGTCCCAAGAGACAGTAAGTGGAAGCCACCATTTCTTAAGGCCTGGGCCCAGAAACAAGTACACGGTCACTTCTACCATTCTATTGGTCTAAGCAGTCACAGAGCCCACCCAAATTCAAGGAGAGGGGACATGGCCCCGCCCTACTCATGGAAGGATCAAGCCTAGTCACATCCTCTTCTTCTGAAATGGTCTAAGAACTAAAAGTGTATTTCCCTCAAACCCTGGTATAGTATACGCATACACACACACACACACATATCAATAGCCACTCTGTCTGGATTTGTTACCTGGAAGTTGGTAACAAATCACAGGCTTCCTTCACCAAGTCAAAGAAGGCTTTGAAAAGAATGTACATTGTCTTAAAGTGTGGGAACAAAACTGATGCAAGTTTCCTTAACTAAATCCAATGTTCATTCACTTATACAACATTTTTTTGAGCAATTACTCTATGTTGTCTTAGGGAATACAAAGATTAACCAAATATGGCATTTTCAAATTGCTCACAATCAAGCAGGAAAACAAATATACACATCACAATTAACTCCAATGGGATGGAATTCAGGGATGCCAACAATGAGCAAAACCCAAGGAGCCAAAAAGAGAAGGGAAGGAAACACAGAGAAAGCTGACATTCTTCACATTCACCCCAAAAGAAATCACCTTATATCTTCATCTCTCTCTGTCATCTCCAGCTGCGCTCCCAGCCCTATGAGCTAGCCAGACAGAACTCCAAAATCCAAAAATATTTAACATAGGATCCCTTTAAATTATAAATCCTTAATAACATCAATATAATTTGAAAAATGACCATTAATTTTATTTAAAAACTTTATTTAAAAACTTAAAAAATCTATTTGTTGGGTCACCTGGGTGGCTCAGTCATTAAGCACCTGCCTTTGGCTCAGGTCATGATCCCAGGGTCCTGAAATCGAGCCCCGCATCGGGCTCCCTGCTCGGTGGGAAATCTGCTTCTCCCGCTCCCACTCCCCCTGCTTGTGTTCCCTCTCTTGCTGTCTCTCTCTCTGTCAAAGAGATGAATAAAATCTTAAAAAAAAACCTATTTGCTGAAACAATGTATGTATGCATGAGGCATAAACCCACCCCCATGCCTACATGCCAGTAGCTCTGAATTCTCCCAGTTCCTCACCCTAGTCTTGTCACCTCCAATTACAGACCTCAAACCAGCTCAGAGTATTAACATCTCACTGTGTGCCCCTAAATTATGTTTGGCTCAAATATCAGCTAGAAATTGACATTCATGTGCTGCTGAGGCTACTACTACCCAGGAACTTTGGTTGATTCCAGGAATCAACAAAGAGAATAATATTCTAACGAATTATTATTATTATAAGCATCAGAAGAGATCAAAGGTTAAAGAATTTACTCCTGAAGATTTAAAGTACTTTATTTTTGTGACTTCTCTTAATCCTATCTCTCTATAAGACCCCCATCAACTCCTTCTGTCATTTAAAGTGTTAGCCATTAGGGAAATTCAAGTCAAAACCACACCGAGGGGGTGCCTGGGTGGCTCAGTTGTTAAGTGTCTGCCTTCGGCTGAGGTCATGATCCAAGGGTCCTGGGATCAAGGCCCACATCAGGCTCCCAGCTCACTGGGAAGTCTCCCACTCCCCCTGCTTGTATTTCCTCTGTTCTCTCTCTCTGTCAAATAAATAAGTAAAATCTTAAAAAAAACACACACATTGAGATACCACCTTACACCAGTTAGAATGGCAAAAATTGACAAGGCAAGAAACAACAAATGTTGGCAAGGATGTGGAGAAAGGAGAACCCTCTTACACTGTTGGTGGTAATGCAAGTTGGTGCAGCCACTTTGGAAAACAGTGTGGAGATTCCTCAAAAAAGTTAAAATAGAGCTACCCTATGACCCTGCAATTGCACTACTGGGTATTTACCCCAAAGATACAGATGTAGTCAAAAGAAGGACCATATGCAACCCAACGTTCATGGCAGCAATGGCCACAAGAGCCGAACTATGGAAGGAGCCAAGAGGCCCTTCAACAGATGAATGGATAAAGAAGATGTGGGCATATATACAATGAAATATTACTCAACCATCAGAAAGGATGAATACCCACCATTTGCATCAACATGGATGGGACTGGAGGAGATTATGCTAAGTGAAGTAAGTCAAGCAGAGAAAGTCAATTATCATAGGGTTTCACTTATTTGTGGAACATAAGGAATAGCAAGGAGGACATTAGAAGGAAGGGAAAAATGAAGGGGAGAAATTAGAGGAGGGAGATGAACCATGGACTCCAGGCCTCAAACTGAGGGTTTTAGAGGGGAGTGGGATGGGGGGATGGGTTAGCCCAGTGATGGGTATTAAGGAGGGCACGTATTGCATGGAGCACTGGGTGTTATACATAAACAATGAATGGGGTCGTGGGATCCGGTCCCGTGTTGGGCACCCCGCTCAGTGGGGAGTCTACTTTGCCCTCTCCCTCTGAGCTGTCTCAAGTAAATAAATTCTCTGTCTCTGTCAAATAAATTAAATCTTAAAAAAAAAAATTTACAAAGCTCTCTTCCCACTTATGACACCAATATATAAATGTGTGAGTAATAATTAATCTCTAAACTTTCAAAATGCCTGCTTTTTGTGCTCTTTCATGCTAGTGATCATCAGGTCTGAAGAAGATCAGCAGCACAAGATGGTATGAGATAGCAGGAAAGGCCCAGGATGGGAGCTGGGATGCACAGCAGCTAGTGTGGACTGGCTATTGGCCAGATGACTGGAGACACAAGCCAGCCCCTCTCCTGTCTTGGTTTTTTGTTTTTTGTTTTTTAAAAGATTTTATTTTTTAAAGTAATCTCTACACAACGTGGGGCTCAACCTCACAACCTCCAGATCAAGAGTCACATGTTCCACCAACTGAGCCAGCCAGGTGCCGCTCTCTGTCTTGGTTCCTTAATGTAATACCAGAGGGATGAGGAAGAGCTTGCTAAGTCCCTTCCTCCTCTGAAATTCTGTGATTCTTGATTGTTCTAGGAATGGCCAGCACCAGAAACACTGAACAGCTCCTTCTCACCATACCATGATCACCATACCAGTAGCAAATTGCAGGAGACACACTCTAGCCTCATGAACCCAGGGGAAGGTGTCCTACAAAGGACAAGGACAAAGCCAGGTCCAGGTGAAAACTACTGAGGTTTTATGGAACTGACTCTGCATCTAAAATCTACTTAGTAAAAGTCTCCTCCCACTGACCTTCTTAGAGTCTGATCAAATTGGGAGATAATGGATTCCCAATGGAAAAATATCTGCCTCCTATGGCATCATTTATCATTTTTGTAACACACACAGTATGTTAACTAACAACATTTTAAAGTTCCAGATATCCTTTATATCACTCCTGCTATAGTTTCTCCTTGACCTCTGAACAACTGTGACTTGTAGGATATGAATGCCTAATACCAAATTATGTCTCAGAATTTTAATTTTTGAAATAATTTTTGAAATAATATTTTTGAAATAACTGTTATGTGAGGCCTCATAAACTCTAAAATGTGTATCTCATTATCTTGACTCAAACTGTTTATTTAAATGGCTAAGGAAATTATATCCTCAACAAACAAACAATACTCATCAAATTTAGTGAGTTTAAAATAAGAAATTACATACGGAAGAGTAAGTCAGAGACCATATACCAGGAAAAAAAAAAGATGAAGAAAGAAAAGTTCTTAAATTTTTCATCTTTGAAATGAGAGATACAAGGAGTCTTGGATTCCTGTTTTCTGGCAGTATTATGCCACATGTAAATGACATGGGTAACATTGCTGCAATTAAGAAGATCTCTTTACCAGATTATAAATCTAGCCAGCATTTCCCCACACAACCTCCTTCATGATACTAAGCAACGCAAACACACAGCCAAACAACCAGTGTTTTAATATTCAAGTTCCCATTTCTTCCACCACATAATTTCCTGTAATAATCTCATTCATGTCTGAGGTCCAAAGGCATTCTTATTTATGCTTTTCAGGTCAGTATGCCAATAGTAAGAAGACTCGTAGACTTGTTCTTGAAAGGTGGAGCTTCTCAAATAAGTTCTGAAAGAATTCTACTAACACTACATATTTCCTCAAGAGGGATAATGTAAAAAAGCAAAATTTTAAGAAAATGGCTCTAATGCCATTTTCAGTTAAAAGCACTGGAAGATTTATAATGATCAAGTAATATGTCAATTTCTTTCAAATGTTGCCAACATTTGATGCCAACACAATTACAAGTTGGAAAAATGTGTAATGAATAAGGCAGCTCATAATTTCCCTTAGAATATGCATGTACAACTTATTAAGTGGCATAAAAAGCAAAGATTCATGGCAAATGTTGAAACCCTAAATCTGAGTTTCATTGCTTTGGGGCATTGGAGTCAAACTCCATCATCTGGAAGTACCTAACAATAAGAAATATTAGGTCACGAGCTGTTTTAGAAACACCTGCAGTACTTACATCTAATGAGGTGAATAAATGAGAGCTTCATGTTCCCCCATCAAATAAGAAAACTTAATAGTTAAATCTGACATAATAAGCCCAAACTCGAACCCCATAGAAATGAAAACACTCACATGGAGGGCATTTTCTCTTCTAAATTTTGTGCCTCAGCTCTGCCAGCTCCCTTACCTAAAGCCACCTGGCAGAAAAGTGTGCCCCCAATTCTAGAGCAGTATGGGTTTTTCCAGAGTAGGGCCTGTTTATCTGATAGTCTTTGGAGGCTCAGGAAGAATGGATGGAGCTTTCTCTTGATGTCTCCTGTCCTCACCCCTCACCCCTCAAACACACCTACAGCCTCAGTCAGAGGTAACACGCCACTGACATCTCGTTCCAAACCCCAAATCCCATTCCTTTCAAAGTATGAGTCAGGCCAGTGAATGGGTGACTCACGAGTCTTCCCCTTGGAACCTGCCTGCGTACCTTTTCTCTACTATCGCTTTCTCCCAAAAGGGAGATACTTTCGTTTCCTTCCAATGAGGGTTGCCAGATCTCGCAAATAAAAAATACAGAATGCCCAGTTAAAGGTAAATTTTAGATAAACAACAGATCATTTAGTAGTTTAAGTAGGTCCAAAAAGACTATTTTCTCTGGCAACCCTATGCAGAATAGTCATAATACCAAGAAAGTGAAATTAACCCTTGACTTCTTCCTGGAAGTCCAGGAAGTAGAGAAAGGCAGCTAGGAAGAATTAGAGGAGGGAAGTTGGAGGTGAGGAAAGGGAAAACATAAAAAGAAAGCCTTTAGCAGAATAGCATGTGGTGTTTCTCAGACTTTACCATGCACGCCAATTACCCAGGGATCTTATAAATTTGATGTGTGGACTCTGACCTGATAGGGCCAGGGGGGCCTCGGGTTTTCATCTTTTCTCAGGTGATGCTGATGCAAAGATCATGTTCTTGGAAACCCAGCTAGACAAGGTGGGAGGGCATGCAAATGGTGTGGGTAGGCAGTTGGTGAGGAGGAAGGAGGCCAGTGATTTAAGCAGCTTTTCCAGTAGTTAAGGTTAAACACAAAGATCTAGTCTCTTCCAAATTCCCTTCTAATTTCCCACTTTGAGAGATAACCGCTATCACCATACATACTAAGAAACAGCTTCCAAGCAAAAAACAAAAACACATACAAGACACCAAAAACAAAAGCATCATACTATTTCAGACACACACACTTTTCATATCGTTGTTGAGAAACAAAGCAGCACACTTAAGAATCCATCACAAAAGCCCTGTCACATTTAAACCTCCCCCACCCCGCCAGGAAAAACAGAGTATATATTGCGCTGAATTCATCAATTCAGTGCTCTTCTCTTCAAGACCAGCTTGAGACCTCAGGCTTTAGCCACGGCTTGGCCCTTGGGGGCAGCCCTTTGAGAGCCATCTGGAAAGCTGTCCAAGTCTCTCCCCTGCAGAGACCTGTTGCAGACACCATCTCCTGTTTCTCTTTTGCCTCCTGGAAGACAGGAGAGGCCTGGCTCGCCAAAGAACATCTCTTGTTGCTGACGGCCATGAGTCTGGTCTGCGTCTATGTTCCGGATGACGCTGTCCCCACATGAGCTCAGATCTCAGGAGGCAAGGAGTCCATGGCCCTGTGCTCTGGCCACCCAGAGCCATGGCCACATGTAAGTGCAGGCTCAGTGCACGCAGAAAAGTGGCTAGAAAAGAGGCAGACGTTCTCTAAACTCTCTTTAGGTCTTAACTAGGAGAAAACACACCAACATGTAAATTTCTCATGGCCTGACTAGGCAGAGGGGAGCGTTTTTTCCACACGGGCACTTTTTGCAGATCTGGACCCTGTTCAGAGGTGTTTATATTTGTTTGGTTTCCTGGGGGCGAGGGAGCAAGGCTCCTGCTGTTTGGGGGTAATAAATGGAGACTACGGAAAAACAGGTGCACCGGGAACAGTCAGAACACGCAGGTGGGCAAGAGAGCGGACACAGCGGTGTGTGCGCCCATGCCGCTTTCCAAGAGTGATTTAGAGGAAAATTTTTCTTCTAGTTCAGCGGCTTAGCATATGGGCCAGGGGTGGACATCTATATTCAGGGACATAGGCTTATGAGATTCTTCTAGTGTCCTTGATGCTTTTGACTCGGAACAAAATAAACCCATTGGGAACCCGGGTAAACCACGGACCAGCCACCTTAGATTACCTCCTCCTATTCAGCTTCTCTAGTCCTAAAGCCAAGTCTCTAGCTACATCCAGGACCAGAGAGTTTGTATGTAAGTCGATGCTGCCACGGAAGGGGGTTGATGGAGATACTAACCTATCACAAGTATTTATTCTGGGAAGTGGAGATATACAGCTCTGGTTGGTGCCCACAAAGCCCTGATTCAGTAAGTCCTAAATGCAGGCACATACATTTATTTTATCATAAACACCCTATTTTCCCCCTCATGAGAATTCATTATCCCAGAACCAACTGATGACCCCCCTCCCAACATTTTGGAAATAGAAATTACTTTTTTCCAGATGACGGAGAGCTCCCTCACGAGCACGTTAGGAGCTTATGTCCCAAGAAGAAAAGAAGGTAAGAGACACAAACTGGTTTTATTATCGTCATGCCCACCAATAACAGGAGCAAGAAATACTTCCCAAAGTTCCTTTCTCTAAAGACTCTGCTAATGACGGCTCGATGTCATTTACGATGGTACAAAGGTACGTGCATTCATTAAGAGCCATACTTCACATTTGAAATCTGTATCTTTTCCTGGGCTTGTGATATGGGCTAGGATCCTCCCTTGTGACGGTGGGCAGGGACCCACAGCTCCCAGTCACAAAGTCAAGGGGGGACATGACCCACACGCTTACAACCATTCTGTACCCACACAACCTTTTCGTTGTTCTGGTAGTTTTCAGTAAATTACATGTGCTAGTCAACCCTTCATTATAAAATAGGCTTTGCCTATTTTATACGATTTTGCCCAGCTGTGGGCTAACGTTAAGTGTTCTGAGCATGATTCGGGGAGGCTAGGCCACACTGTCACGTTCAGTAGGTTAGGCATCTTAAACGCATTTTGGACTTAGGAGGATATTTTCAAACCACAATGGGTTTAATGGAACAGAACTCCATTGTAAATCAAGTAAGGGCAGAGTTTATCGGAATGTGACCCCAACAGAAGTCAAGGAACAGCCGTAGTGATGGAAGGGACAGCCTAGCACCAGCACGAGGCTGTCCCCAGAAGAGGGTCAGAACATAACTGCACACTCATGGAACAGCAACAATGTCACCAGAGGTGGGCGGGCCACGGCCGCCAGTAACCCGAGCACCCCTCTCCCTGCTTTTTGCTTTATGCTCACAGATGTGAAAGAAGTAGGTGGTAGTGTTTCCTTTTCCATGACCAGTAACCTTTTCTTTTTTTTTAAAGCCTGACGATGACACTAATTACTTAAACAAAGGATCACAGAAGTCAGCTGTCCCCGTTGCTCAGAGCCCAGTAAGACATCCATGAGCAAAAATTAAAGTTGGCTCTCCTCCTTCCTGGCAATCATTCAGAGCAACCTTGTTTGGCTGTAATACACCATGCCCATTGTAGGAACTTTCCAGAGCGAGGAGTGAGCATTTGAAAAAGGTTAAAATTAGATTAAAACGACTGACGAAGCATTAGATAATAGGCTGCATTACATGCCGTATTATTTTCAAAATGAAAAAAAAAGCCTACTTAAAAAAAAAGAAAAAAGAAAAAAAAGCCTACTTAATGTGGACTCTCCGGATATAAAGGTAGATTATAAACATGGACACTTTCCACTTTACTCACTTTTGGAACTACCCTGGTCTCCCCATTTGTGCCTTTGCTCAGTCGGGACCTCATGGCTTTCTCTGTCCTTCCCTCTAAAATTGAGTCTTTTCACCACATGACCCTGAATTCGCCTTAATTTGATTTTCTGGGTTTACTGTGTTTTCATCTTCTAAGAACCCCTACTTATCTTGTGCCTTCGCTGTGATCAGTTCTCCAACATTTGTTTGACAGGGGCTCAAGACTTAAATTTTTTTAAAAAGAAGAAGAATTTAAATCTCTTAATTCTCAAACACTCACCCACTCCGCACCCACGGGGGATTCTCCCTCGCCCCTCTCCTCCCCCGCCTTCCCCACCCACGGCCCTGGGCCGTCTTGTCTTTGACATCATGCAGTTCCCTGAATAAAGGAGGCCGCGGTTTTGTTACCAATGAAACGAGCTTTACATTAGAGACATCCAAATTGGGTGGATTTGGTATAAGCTTCTTTCAAAAAAGTACTACTCCATTATGGGGAATGTTTATGCCTAAAAAGAAGATTCTGTGTTCCATTGTGTCAGAAGCTTTCAGAGTGCAATTGTTCAATTTGCAAACTGCAATTGGTTAACCAAGCTAAACTTAATTAGTCCAACGATCCTACAGCCCACATCAAACCCCACTGTTTGATGTATTCTGCGAGGTGTCCAAGCCGCCTACAGCTGTCTAAGTGCCACAATGAAAAGGCAGCTAGGCTTAGGTCTGGGAACTGAAATGAGCTGTTCTAAGTGGGGCTTTTCTTCCATTTTCTGAGGCCGCACTGCTCTGACCTTCTCCAAATCAATCCTTTGCGGATTAACATGTAAAGCAGTGTCGAATTAATTTCAGAAAGGGAATATGAGATCAGCCTAGGATCCTACAAAACATCTAACTCCTAAACACACTAATGCTTCTCGCCATTCAATGAGAAGCTGTCAATAAAGGGAAAAAAGTCGGGGAGGGGGGCGGCCAGAGGATTTGAAGGTTGGAGCAATCTATCAGACTAGTTAGCGCATTGCCTACTTCTGTGGCATAGCTAATGCATTCCTCTAGAAGTTAATCCTATTTCTAAAGACCATCCCGCTAGGGGCACATAGGCCGTGATGAATGAGAACTAAAATGCATTAAAATTCTCAACAACTTCACCAAAAGGCACACTATTAGATTCTGAGTGTCTACAATAAGACGGTTCATTAAAAGTGCAGGTCTTAAAGAAACCGCTTTTGTCCCGACATACTGGGGAGAGAGGGTCCAGCGTGTCACTCCTGACACCTGGAGCCAAAATATTTTTACATTAGGTTGTCCCAGTAATCACACAAGAAATGCTACAGAAGACACCCAAGGCAGGCCCTTTTCCGAGAGCTGGCTTTAATACCGTTATTATGCGCCTACACTCGGGGGAGGCTGTGTGTTTCCACAGCATTAGCCGCACAACAGTGTCATTAAACCCACTTTTAAAAAATCAGACATGAAAGAGCACTTATTCAATTTCCCTTGAAGAAGCGGCAGTGTTTGAACACGTCCCTTTCTCTCCCATTGTATTTTGCTTGTACTCAATTAAGAGATAATTTAGCCATTTATCATGGCGTAGTTGGGGCTGAGTGCTCATATGGGCATGGAGTCCGGCTTGTCTTAGAGGCAGAAATCTGGAACTATCTCCGGAAGACAGCAGACAGTGGCGGGCCCAAGACTGACTGGAAATTCCATCTCTGAGTTAGGTTTTGGTCCCTGTCAACGGGCATGGGGAAAGGCTGAGAGGCCTCAAGAATGGGGCTGCCATGAATTATAATGCAGCACTGATTCTAAAATCAGAAATGCCAGTAATGCAACACTGAAGACACTATGGAGCCCACGGGAAGCAGCAGGCGAGGAGACGCCCCAAGACAAAACAGCGGGGTCCGGGGCGCACACCCAGAGATGGGAGGGGCCCCATGCAGAGTATGTGTTGAATGAATGAATGAATAAATGAATGGACCGAGTTGGACTTGGCCCCTTGGCTCAGGACAGTTACAGCGACTCAACTGGCTCAGGTTTTGCAGAAGTTCATCCTCCACATGAAACACACGGTCTGGCAGAGGGGTTCCCTGGGGAGGGGAGCAGGGGCACGGAGGGTGCAGACCACAGAGACCGTTGGATGACCGTGTCCACTGTGTTTCTGGGCTTCACACCCGAGGGTTATGTCTAATCCTCACACTACTTCAGGAAGCTGGTATCTCTGTTTTACAGATGAAGGCTCTGGAGCTCAGAGAGGGTAAGTCGGATGTTAAAGGTCACAGAGCTAGCGGGTGCCAGAGACAGGACTGAACAGATCTGTCCGACTCCAAAATCCAAGCTCTTTCCACTTCTCTATGAAGAAAAGTCCTGTCCCTTATAGAAAAAACACAGTATGGACTAACAGAATTCTTTAAAAAGTCACCAGTAATTCCATCACTTCACATGAGGATGTGAGTGGAACTACACTGAATCCCTTACCCCCAAACATGTGCCCCCCATCAGGTCTTCGATGCTACTCCCGTCTTCCACGCCGTGGTCTGAGCGGCTTTTGTCCTTTGGATTACCCCGAGAGAGGCAGCCCAAACCTCCGAGGACCCAGAAGGGGGCTGCGTGTGGCTGGCAGCCAGGTGGAGGAGGGGCGGGAGCAACATCAGTGCAAACACAGCAGGAGGGGTGCACAGCTGGGAGGTGACCTGGTGGCCAGCACTGGGCCAGCCCCGGGGCCTGGGATGTGAGGCTGCTCCAGCAAACGCGTAAGACGATAAACCGAGTAGCACTCGGGGAGGCATGGTCCCCCCATGAGAATGGGGGCAAAAATCCACTGAGCATATCACTTTACAGCAGAAGAGGTTGTAAACTGGGACACAGTCACCTGGGTGGTGGCAAAGCTAATTTCCCTATAGTCTAACGGCATCCCAGGCAGGTGGGCATGGGGCGGCAGGCAGACACACTTTCTCTCCCGCAGCTCTGCCTTTCCTTCCGCACACAGCAGGAGTGCATGCGGGTTAGGAAGACCAGAGAAAACAACCATCCGTATTTCACCGGTTTTGCTGACCCACAGCCATGAAGACTCGTAACAGTGCGCTGACGAGCTGCTAGACACTCCTGTGTGCATGCGTGTGCTCACTCATTCATTCACTCAGGTAACTGGCTAAAATGATCACCATCGCACCCACCAAAATACACTGTCTGGGAGACCAGGCCTTTGCCAGCTCCGCAGAACCTTCCTCCCCAAATGCCATGGTTTACGTTTTGCTCTAGTGTGACCTCAAGGTTATGCTACGAAAGCAAGGTTTCTGTATATCTCTAACCCGGATGCTCATGCTGTCACCTCCTGGACCCCTCATGGATGGCTTGTATGATGTTTAAGCATTTGTTTAAAACAAACGAACAAACCAACAAAACCCTTTAAGAATGTAGTCTGAAGAGACTGAAGTCAGTGATTATCCTAAAACTGACATAAGGTTTAAGACATAAAGTCTAGGCTGTAAGAAGACTCAAGAAGAATGAAATGTATTCTTTGCAGCGGTCCATATATACAATGGAATATTACACAGCCATCAGAAAGGATGAATATCTACCATTTGCATCAACATGAATGGGACTGGAGGGGATTATGCTGAGTGAAATAAATCAAGCAGAGAGAGTCAATTACCATATGGTTTCACTTATTTGTGGAACATAAGGAATAGCACGGAGGACATTAGGAGAAGGAGGGGAAAGATGAAGGGGGGAAATCAGAGGGTGGGACGAACCATGAGAGATTATGGACTGCGGGAAACAAACTGAGGGTTCTAGAGGGGGGAGAGGGGTAAGGGGATGGGTGAGCCTGGTGATGGGTATTAAGGAGGGCTGGGATTGCATGGAGCACCAAGTGTTATATACAAACAATGAATCATGGAACACGACATCAAAAACTATTGACGTACTGTGTGGTGATTAACATAACACAATAAAAAAAAAAAGAAAATGAATTCTTTACAATAAGAATTATGACCGGGGCACCTGAGTGGTTCAGTGGGTTAAGCCTCTGCCTTCGGCTCAGGTCATGATCTCAGGGTCCTGGGATCGAGCCCCACATCCGGCTCTCTGCTCAGGAGGGAGCCTGCTTCCCCGACCCCGCCCCCACCTGCCTGCCTCTCTACCTACTTGTGATGTCTCTCTCTGTCAAATAAATAAATAAATAAATAAATAATTTTTAAATTACAAAAAAAAAAGAATTATGACCAACACAAAGGAAGGAAAGGGAAGGGAAGGGGAGGGGAGGAAGAGGAAAAGGCCAAGAGGGGCGAGGAGGGAGGGGAGACACAAACACATGGGTGCAGGGTGCAGGGTTCCCCAGTGTAAGCACCAGACCAGGTGTCCTCACCTTCCCACTCGCCAGTAAGGTACTATCTCGCCATATACAAGTAATTTACAGTACTGCTGCTCCATCTCCTGCAGATTAGGTGGTGATAAACGGTCAGTCCTCATCGAATGGGTGAAGCAGGCTTAAAGCATGTCCATCAGACCTGATGTACTTTTTTAAAAAAAGTTTTATTTATTTGGGGCGCCTGGGTGGCTCAGTGGGTTAAAGCCTCTGCCTTCGGCTCAGGTCATGATCCCAGGGTCCTGGGATCGAGCCCCGCATCGGGCTCTCTGCTCAGCAGGAAGCCTGCTTCCTCCTCTCTCTCTGCCTGCCTCTCTGCCTACTTGTGATCTCTCTCTGTCAAATAAATAAATAAAATCTTTTAAGAAAAAGTTTTATTTATTTAAGTAATCTTTACACCCAACTTGGGCCTCAAACTCATGACCCTGAGATCAAGAATTAACTGTATGCTCTTCCAACTGATCTAGGTGGGCACCTCTGATGGTTTTTCTTTCTTTTTAGTAAATTTTTGAGTTTAGAAAAAATTCACATTTACATCCTTTTTAATGATAGAGCAACTGCAGTGGTTTTCTTTGCGATGGGTTTAGTGAGTGTGATAGCCAGCAGCACACATACACATGGTTGCCCCAATCAATCAATCAACAACTCGTTCGGGGATACAGAGACGTAGATACGGAGGGAGTATCTAGCTAATCCTTACCGAGAACTTCACCGCTCATGGTATTTTAAAAATATGGTTATGTGGGTCAATGACCCACGCCTGGCAAGTGCCCAGAAAATGGAAGAACAAGAAAAGGACAAGAATCTAAGTGTTTAAGTTTAGTCATAGCGGGATAATGACTTAAAAGGCAAGTATTTTTAGAACTATCCTTAAGTATGGCATTTAATTCACCGGAAGGGTAAAAGAAATGAAAATACCCAAGTAAGTTAATATATGACTCATGGATTTACCTGTGCTGTAGGCGAGGGCATAACTACTCAGGTTTTCTTCTTCTCTGCTTTTTCCCCCCTTTCTTTCTTTTTAAGGCATTGCCAAATATACTAATGACGACAGATTTTTTTAATCTAAGCCCCCACTGACTGCAGCATCCATCTCAATTTCAGAAGTGTTAAAATGTGTATTTTAGAACTGGTGAAACAGTAATCAAATTAAATCCAAGCCAACCCAAACCACGTCTCCTATTTATTTGGATCATAACACACAATGCCAGGCAGAGAGTGGAAACTGGGTAAATATTTACCGAATCAATGAATGCTCTGGGAGGTAATACTCATGTGTTCAACCACAATTACTTGCATTTTGCTGACACACCACCTTTTCTCCCCTCTGAACTTACCTAGGCCTGGGCCACCCTGTTTCACTGTTTCACTGTAAGGAATTAGGTCAATCATTACAGATACCTCTTCACTCTTTGTGATAATTTCCATGTCAACTGCAAATACTAATGTGTTAACTTTCTTCCAGGACTCAAGAAGACTCATCCAATCCTTTTGGGTGCTCCAGACTTACAAATGTGTGTGTGTGTGAACTTGGTCTTCAGATGAATGGGCTGCACATGTGCTCATCATCTGCGTCTGTCTTTCTGCATCTCATCATGGAGAGGGAGACAGCATGTGTCCCAGTGTGCACCCATGTGCTGCAGGGCGAGGCACGGGCTCTGTCATTTGCTTCCTTGGTCTCCTACCACCAGATGCACTGAGTCGGGTGCTTGTGTAAACGAAACTCAACTGGGTTTTTGTGTTTGCATTATCTAGGTAAGCATTTTTCTCTGCATTTGAACTATGTAGACCAGGCCTATTTGGCTATTTCCTCCTCCCATCCATGGAAGACAAAACCTAATTTGTTGTCCTCAGAGGTTCTCTATGTACCTAACACCACACATCAAGAGAAATTAAAGAGAAGGCTGATGCCATGGCTTGCTGGAATACCAATAAGGAGGATGGAAGACAGTGAATATAATTATTGCCAATTCTCAACAGAAAAGTGGGGGTACTAAATACTAAGTATTTACTAAGTACTTAGTACCTAGCCCTAACATACTGTCAACTCTCAATGGAAAAAAATCAGGGTATCAGGAACTCATGAACAGGCCACTCCACCTGCTGGCTCCCTGGCAGCAGAGATGGAGAGAGAAATCTTATAGTAGATGTTTTGATGAACACTCAGTAACAAGCCATCAAAGAGGCATTTCAGGAAACAACCCATGGACTGCTTGCCTCCTCACTAGGCTTCCCTGCCACGTGACCGAATGCCATCTGGGATGGTCAAGGCCACACAGGATGCCACCTCTGCCATCTCATGTGGAATTTCTGCTTCTCCTAATTTTCTCCTGCCCACACATACGTGGAGACTTTCTCCTTCGGGGACTTCACGAGAGCCAGAACCAAAGACAGAACCTGGGTGAGAGGTTCCAGCCCAGCAAAGAGAACACAGACGCATGCGCACTCTGCCTAACAAGGACAGCAACGGAAATGACAACAGCAAAGGGCAGCATTTTCCTCCTATTCTTGGGGGCAGATTTAAATCAGTAACTTAGAGCTCGGACATCGAGGTGTGGACATCTGAATGCTGGTTATGTGGTTTTGTTAAAGCTCTTAACCATTATATCATGTAACCCACAGCGGGGCGGGGGGCAGGGGTCCATCTTATTACTGAGCACAGACTGGGCTGGGTAGAGCAGGGTTTGTGGAAGCATGGTACACGTACCACGGTGGTTATCTAGCGCCATCTGAAATGACATTGGAACTTCTGAAGCCTGGCTGTCAAAGGCCACCGGAACCCATCTGAAGTCAGAGTGGAGACTGTTCGACTTGCTGAGGAAGGGAGTTCACAGAGGAGCCACGGAACACCCTGGTAAGAGGGAGCTGGGAGCCATCTACCACAGACTTTGGGCTTGTGCCGACTGCTTCTATGGGATGGTTATGGGTGGAACTGTGTCCCTCTCCTAAAAAAAACAAAACATTAGAGTTCTGACCCTCAGGAGCTCAGAAATCTGACCCTATTTTTGGAAGTCAGGTTTTCACAGAAGTAAGTTAAAATGGGGTCACTAGGGTAGATCCAAATCCAATTCAACTGATATCCTTATAAAGAGGGGAAATCTGGACAGACACACACACACAGGGAAGGTGATGTGAAGAACAGAAAGGGGGGTTGTGGGACTGGAGTGACACAGCCACAAGCCAAAAGAGGCCAAGGACGGCCGGCCGCCACCAAAAGCTGGAAGGCACAAGAAAGGATCCTCCCTTAGAGCCTTGAGAGGGTATAGGGCTGTGGCAATACCTTGATTTTGAATTTCTAACCTTGAGAACTATGAGACAATAAATCTCCATTGGTTTAAGAAAAAAATTTGATCGGCCATTGTGAAATTCTGAAAACCATACTGCCTAGATTTCAAATTACTTTAGCTTCCTATGAAAAAAATAATTACAGGGGCGCCTGAGTGGCTTAGTCAGTTAAGCATCTGCCTTCGGCTCAGGTCATGATCCCTGGAATCAAGCCCCAGTTGGGCTCCCTGCTTAGCAGAGAGCCTGATTCTCCCTCTCCCTCTGCCTGCTGCTTCCCCCTGCCTGTGCTCTCTCTCTCTCTCTCTTAAAAAAAAAATAATAATTAGAGCCTGTGTGCCAACAATTCTTGAGGTCGGTTTGGTTCTGACGTGTGTGTGCACACATGCATTTATATTGTTCTAACTGACTTTTTAGAAAGATTAGCTACTTCCGTTTTGCAAATCAGTTAGAGTGCTTGATTCAGTTAAACGTCAGGAAGTGGTTTGGGGTCTCTCGGTGTTGCTCGGGATCTTGTAGATCCCCAAGTCCCTCCCAGTCCCAGGATTCCATCATTCTTTGAGCAGAACTAGCATCGCCGGGAACACAGATGGGTAACTGTGACCATCATCCGTAGATTCCATCAGAACATCAGTGATGCCACAGAACAGCTATGGGGATTTGGCTACGATGGAACAAGCAACAGGCTGGAAATCAAAGGATGAGAGACGCCTGATGATGCGATATAGCTCGAGGCAATGAAGCCAGGACTCGAAATCTGGCATTCTGCCAAGCCGTACTTTGAGGGCAGAGGGAACAAGGAGCAGAACGGTAAAGTGAGGGGCATCCTCTCCACACCACTGAGGACTGGAATTACCTGGAACTACCTGGAAGGGAGAGGAGAGCTCATTCAACCACTGCAAGGAGCCAGAATAAATGATATACAAATATGAAGGAAACTGAGAGAATCCTACCTATTTCCATTCTGTTCGCTATGATTTTAATGTGAGAGGGACAGTGATGGGAAACCTATTAAAAATCGTGTTTTTGCATTACATTGCCCACCAAGTGAAACGATGCTTGACAAATCTAGATGAATTTCAGTTCTTTTAGGCCGATATTTAAATGTCTACAGATTTCCCATGTTCTGAGAACTGAAGAAAGGATACTATATTTTGTTGTACGTGTGAGCTCCGGGCTGATTCAGGAGGTTCCGACGGAACTGAGTAATACCAGATACCACGACAGGGCATATCGCCAAAGGGGTTAAGTACCTCTAACAGGACTAAATTTCTCGACAGAATCTTTACACATCTATTTCCCAAGAGCTCAGTGCTTGGGATGCTGGTGGTACTCAGAAGTCTGTGGAATGAAGGAGTGATTATGCTTTGCTAGGACACCCAGGACCAACACCGTGCAAATGCTGAAGGATGTGTCGAAGGAAGCTGCTCGAGAGAGACCTTTCTTTCCTTCATTATTCCTTTTTAACAAAGCAGTAATGGCCTATTCAGCAAATTTTTTTTTCCCTGACTGTAACAGGGAACGTAGTACCATATTTTCACTCATAGCAAAAATAATCCACATTAGAAGGGGTCCTTCCGTCCACCAGAGCTAATTTTTTAAGTGGATAAGCCATTAAAGAGGCCAAGTAGATTACAATTGATCCTTAGCATAAAAGTTGTGATCAATAAAAAACAATCTGTAAATTTGATTGCAGAAATCCTTTTTACTTAAGTCCACCATGAGTATAATTTTCAGGATCACTCCTTTGATCTCACTTACTGGCAAAGAAAATGCAATGAAAATAGTGCCACAGGGCTGTTTTTTCAAAAAATTACAAAATGCCTCTCTCTTTAAATGCTGGACCGTTCATGGAAGACAACTCCGTAATCATCAGACCACACTGCTAATCATGGAAAATGTACAATTAAAAAGCCCCTTGGGATCTAGCTGAGCTCCTAGCATGCTTTATTTAACTGGTTCCAACAGACCCTTACTGGTTTTCATGGTTTGGCAAATTTACACATTGTCCTTTGGCTCCATGCAACGAGGATTTAATTCACCTGGCATCCATTTCTTCTCCCCTCACATATTATGCATCTGTTGCCAATCCTTAGACTAAACTCCTGTGAAACTCCAGATAACATACCAAACCACACTTACTGCTTTACCTCCTACCAGTGGGTCTGGATGTTCAGTTTGCAAGAGAGGAACATCAGTGCTCACCTTCCCACTGCACCTCCCCTCCCACTCGGCCACTCATACATCACCAAATTTCATGACATAATATTCTCTGTTCAGTAGCGGCCATTGTATCTTTTGTTATCTGGTCTATAGGTTAATTTTAGAAGTTGAAACATATCGACTTTTTATGTTATGACACATAACTTACATTAGTACCCACATAGATATTATTTGTTACAGAGCCAAAGAGTAAGCTAGAATTACATTTTCTTCTCAATGGGCTCACTGTGCCATCTAATGGAGAATGTCTCTCATTTTGAAATTAAATATATACTTTTTAAAAAATATTCTAACAGATACTCTTATGTAGTGGATCGGGAATGGTGGCCTCCCAAAACATATGTCCATGTGTCCTCATCCTTGGAAACTGTGAATGCTACCTTATTCTAAAAAAGTTCTTTTGCTGATGAGATCATGCTGGATTACCCATGAGGGCCCTAAAGCCAATGACTAGTGTCTTTATAATATGCAGAAGAGGGAAAGACACAGACACACAGAGGAAGATAAAGGTAGAGACTGGAATGACGTGGCCACAAGCCAAGGAAGCCAGCAATCACCAGAAGCTGAAAGAGGCAAAGACCGGATTCTCCCCACAGAGCCTCCAGAGAGAGAGCACAGCCCTTGACAACACCTTGATTTCAGACCTCTGGCCTCTAGAACTGGAACAGAATAAATTTCTGTTATTTTAAGCTGCTCAGTTTGTGGTAATTTGTTAGAGCAGCTCTAGGAAACTAGTATACATATCCAGGTTTTACTAAACTCCTAATCACAGTACGTACATACACACACCATCAATTTCCTTTTTGTTTCAGAGATTTTTCTCCTGGAGTAGTCTCTCCTGTTGCATTCTGAATGAGCAAATTTAGGCCTCCTGTATCGGACTGTCTTCCCAGAACTGCCTTTCGATGCTTTCATGGTTGGACCCTTGGACCCACTATTTTCTGGACCTGATGCTTTCATCTTTCTTGGTTTCCTTTTATGTTTTGCTACAGCATAACCTCAAGTAACTGCCTTAAAAAGGATATACATTAAGCTAACTTTCTGAGTCTTTGAGTGTCCCCAAATCCTTTTACCTGCGTTCAAATTCAATTGCATATTTGGACGGAAACAAAACCCTCGACTCAAGACCTGGAGGGTATCATGTTAAGTGAAGTAAGTCAGACTGGGAAAGACAAATAGCATATGATTTCACTCACATGTGGAATCTAAAAGAAAAAAACAACAAATGAATAAACAAACAAAAAGCAGAATCAGATGTATAAATCCACAGAACAAACGGATAGTTGCCAGGAGGGAGGAGTGATGGAGGCGGGCAAAATGGGTGAAGGGCAGCGGGAGGTACAGGCTTCCGGTTACGGAATGAATAAGCCATGGGAATAAAAGGTACAGCACAAAGAATATATGATACCGTGCCAGTGCTCTATGGGGACAGATGGCAGCTGCATCTGTGGGGGACATAGTCTAATGTACAAACTTGCCCAATCACTAAGATATATACCTAAAACTAATAAAAAAAATTCCAGAGTCAAAATTCTTTTACTTTGGAACACTGGCACTACCAATTCTCATTCCCTTGTAGATACTTATATTTATCCTTCTCTGGAAGTTTTTAGAATATTCCCTTTATCCTCGGTTCCTAAAATTTCACACTGATATGTCCAGGTACGTCTTTTCTAAAACTCACTCTGCTTGGTTTTACATAAGGCCTCTCAACATGAAGAGTAAACTCTTCAAGATTATTTATCTAAAAAGCACCCCACACCTTTTTCTCTAGTCTTCCTCTTTCTTATTGGTTGCCAGGGCTATCCAATAGAACTTTCTGCAAAAGAAATTTTCTGTATGTCTCCATTGTCCAATTATAGAGCTGCTAACTACCTATGTTTATTGAGTCATTGAAATGAGGCTAAGGAACTAAGGAACTGAATTCAAAATTTAGCATTTATTAAATTTAAATGGCCACAAGCAGCTAGTTTTAGCCCTTATCTAGAACATTTTCTGGACTGTATCTTTACTCTGACAGTTGCCATACATTTCCAATATTATAACTCTTTAATAGAATCTTATTCTTGCTTTAAGGACGAGATATTCTACACTACACATTCATACCCTAATTAGAGGTTTGTAAATTCTATTCATTTCGTTAAATTAGCTCTTTTTCATCAGTAGTCATTTTTCTTGTTTATCCTGGTCTTTTTCACTGTAAGGTCTAGTAACACATTTGGTAACGTGCACACCAAAATCCATATGCTGAAGTCCTAACTGCCAGTATCTCAGAATGTGACTTTGTTTGGAGACTGCGTCCTTACAGAGATGATTCAGATAAAATGAGGACCGTGGCGTGGTCCTTAATCAAATATGACTGGTATCGACCACCAAATCCATAATAAGAAATTTGGACACAGACACTTACAGAGGGAAAACAATGTGAAGACACAGGGAGAACATGGCCATCTACAAGCCAAGGAGAGAGGCCTTCCCTCACAGCCTTCAAAAGAAGCCAGTCCAACTGACACTTGATCTCAGACTTCTAGCTTCCAGAATTGTAAGAAAATAAGTTTCTGTTATCAAGCCACCTAGTCTGTGGTTCTTTGTTACCACAGCGCTAGAAAACAAACACACAGGGGTAATATTAGCCTTGCACTGTGTCATCCTATGGAGATTGGAGCACCAAGAATCTCTGTATTATAAGGTCTGCTCTCTGATTCAGAAATCTCATGTCTCCTTTCAAAACAGACCTGTCTACCTGTGTGTTGTGTGTGTACATCTATGTACATATTACATATTTATATACATACACAAAAACAGCAGGGAGCTCTGTATGACATACAGGGTTTGTCAACAGACGAGTTTCACTTTACTGAAAGTGGACACTGGGTACCCCTCAATTCCAGGATGAGGAGGGCTTTACTCTATGATACTAATGTCATACCAACTGCCCTAGTTATCATCAGAAGGTCATTTCATTTCTTTAAAGATAAGAATCAGGTAAGTATTTTGCTTGGGATAAAACTACCTGCCATTCTGCACTGGGGGCAGAGGAGAGAGGATATTGACAACTAATACAGCCAGGCCCTGTTTTCAGCCCTCTGCAGCAGATACTCTCCAAGTTCAGAGCTCATGAGCGCTCTACCAGGGAGATCGACCCCTCCACAGTCGCAGGTCTCCACGTGTCCCCTAGGTTTCATCAGCACCAGCCTTCCATCTGCTTTCCATCTTCCAGAAATTGATTTAAATCTCAACTGCTGATAACCACCTCTTACATTCTTTGATGTTGCAGATGTTTAACTCATGTACAGTCATTTTAATGGGGGCTCAAGGACAGAAAATAAACGTGTGTGCAGACTGCCATCTTGAACTACAAGTGCCAATAGTTTTCCTTAAATATTGTTTCTTGATATGAAATCAAATATAGGCCCAGTTATCTTAACAACAAATTAATCTTCTCAAGTAGCTAAATGAACACATGACCTGTTATACAATACCACTTTTTCAAGTGATATGGAAAATTCTCAAGAAAAATAGGAGAAACAGGGGCGCCTGGGTGGCTCAGACCTGATAGGGAAGTCATGCCCTAACTCCTTGCTTGTCATTTGCTATCAACATTACCTTTACTCTCATTTAAAAAATAGATATTGGGACTCCTGGGTGGCTCAGCTGGTTGAGCGGCTGCCTTCAGCTCAGGTCATGATCCTAGTGTCCTGGGATCAAGTCCCACATCAGGGTCCTCGCTTGGCGGGAAGCCTGGTTCTCCCTCTGCCTGACACTCTGCCTGTGCTCGCTCGCTCTCTCTGACAAATAAATAAAATCTTTTAAAAAAAATGGATATTATGCCAACTTGAGTCAGAAAAATGGGTCCTCAAAAGAAGGCAGGGGCAAAAAACCAAAAACCAAAAACCATTTTCCCTCAAAAAGTAGCCCCCACGGCAGCATGAACCTTGTAAGACCGGCGAGTAAGTCCCAGATTCACAGCCGCCTTCTCTACCACCGACCTTTGGTCTTCCTGTTTGGATGACTAAGGGAAGTGCAGGACTTCGCTCATTTTCCAGCTTCTGGAAAGGCCAAAGACGTGAACTTTTTCCCCTTGGAGGGTAAGACACAGAGATAGCACAGACCCCCCTGAAAAAGTAGGAACCTTGTAACAAACCTTTTGAAACAAACATAAAAATACTTGATTGGGACCAGATCCTATAGGGAGATCTCGATATTATGAAATATGATATCCATATTCATATTCATGAATATAGTAATATGCTATGAATAGTAAGGGGCGGGGAGAGGAAGGGGAGGAAGCAGAGGAAGAGGAAGGGGAAGAGGGAGGAGAGGAGAAGGGAGGAAGGGGAGGAGAGAATAGAGCAGCCGAGCCGGAAGGGGAAGCATCAGATAAAACGAAGGGAAAAGTTCCAAAATAAGAAAGTGGTCGAGGACGCAACAACTCCCACACCAGAATCACGACCGAAGTAACCGTCCCTTGAAAGTATTTCCCGCTACCAAAATTAGCCCAGAAACTATGGGTTTAAGTTTTGAGAAGCGAAGATTCTCCTTCCCATGCTTCCCCCGACTGAAGAGATTTGCTGGATTCACGACTTATTACCGGGCACAGGGTGGCTCTACAGGAACAGCAGGAGCCCCTCGTTTCTTCACACTGAGGTTATCGCATTCCAAACGCGGAAGTGCATTTTCCTTTTTCCTCAGTAGTTGTGAGAAGTATGAAAACGGAAGTAACTCAGCGCGCATGTGCCCCAATCTGACCCGCCGAAGGCCAGAGACCACGCAATTCAAGACAGGGAGCATGCGCAACTGCAGGAGCAACCAAGTGCAAGTGTGACCTACCGTAAGACCGAGCGTCAGTGACTTATTATCGCGAGAAAGACCGAGTATCCCTGACGTATCGCGAGAAAGACCAAGCGTCAGTGACCTATCGCGAGAGTGCCATGAGCGGGACCAAGCGGAAGTAGGACTCTGCGAGCACGTCTGTGCGCTGCAGGTGACCCGGCACCTCGAGGCTGTATGAGGAGACTCTTCCAGTTCGTACTTCTAAGGCTTCACATTCTGCCTTCAAAAATAAGTTGTAAGGCTGAGAAACAGGAGCAAGTTCTTAAGAAATGGGGACTTACGGATCAGGAGTTGCATGGCATCGGAAACAGGTGGAGTGCCCCCCCAGCCTGTTGGAGGACTTCTCAAGGAGACGGCGGTCCTCCTAGATGCCCCGAGGACGGTCTTCCAGCCTCCTGTCTGCATTCCCAGTGTCCTCGCCACAAAGAAGCCCGTTCGGAACCCAAGTATTGGGGAGAAGCTGTTTTCCAGCAGAGCGGGCAACTGCTTCCAAGATGAAAAACCAAGGGATTCCAAGGCGCCTGACTCAGATGATCAGTAAAGCAAATTACGGTTTTGTCTTTTCTTTTTTCTTTCTTTTTTTTTTTTTAGATTTTTAAATTTATTTATTTGTCAGAGAGACGGTTTTGTCTTTTCTAAATATTGTGACAAAGACTTTAACTTCACATAATGTCAGGAGTTTTATGGAGCCAAGAAACTTTCCAGTACTGAATACTCCTTACATGAATCCTGCAGAAATCAGGCGGTAAAAGCAGCAATCATAACTATCACCTTTGGGGTCAAAATTCTGATTAAAACCAACTGACAACTAAAGTGTATTTTATTAGCAGTAAGATTAAATGCAGAGCATATGTCAGAGCTGTAATACGAAGTCACAATTTCTCTAGATTACAGTTGGAAGCAGTAATTTTATAACTCTGCCCCTCCCTAGCCCATAAATCCAAATATAGTTGAGACAGCTACTCTGGACTGCGGGGCGCTATCCCTGCTCAGTGCAAGGCCCGGGGAAGGCGGTCCTCTCCGTGGGGCCTCAGTCCCTCAGCAAGGCCATGCCAGGGCTCCCTGCTCCCCTTGTTTATGGACCTGGGCATGTCTCCCAATCCAGGGCTGAGATCAGGTGTCACAGGAGTACAGGGCTCCCGCATGCCCGGATCAGCTGTCCCCAGGCAGGCATGTCACTTTGAGTGGTCTAATTAGCCACTATAAAGAGGTCCTGTTTTGCCAGCAATAATGAGCACCAGGACATTTTTAGACACAAAAATATCTTCTCAGGCATATCAGAGAGGTGCCCTCTTTCTGTGGCTTCCCGTGGGCCTCTTTGTGCTTTAGTCACAGTGGCAAAGAGCTGATTCCCATCTTTTTAAATCCAACCAGGAGTCACCTGGCTTATCTTCATTCTCTAGCTACCCCTATCCATATCTAACTCATCTTCTTACTCAATAATGGCATGCAAATATGCCTGTGGCCTGTCCCATTCCCTTGCCCAATGCCACTGTCTGAATTTCAGGTTTGTTATGGTTTGCTGTGATTAGGGAGACAGTCTCCAAAAACTTCCCCTGAGTCAATCAACCACTACTCCCAGCCACTATCACAAGATTGTTCTGGAACACAGCCCTGCTTACATAGCTCCATTCTCAGATGGACGGACAGCACATCACGGTCAGCCCTTCCATCCAGGGGAGTTAATCTGTTTTTCCACTCCAAGACAGGAACAAGAACCATGCTCACTCTGAGGCTATGACAGGACTGCTCTTTTGTTTACCAGTACAGTGAAAATCTTGATGTTAAAAAAGAAAAAAAAAAGGGCAGTAAGTGTCAAGGAATGATCGACATTTCTTTCTCATGTAGGAACTGTACCAAAGATGTCTGCTGACCAACGATCGACATACACAATCTGGATGGCACCTGATGTTCTTAGTACTGGGATCTGACTTTACTGTTCAGAAAGATTCTTAGGAAGGTTTTGTGATGTGCTCATTCTGACAGCACACATACTAGAAGTTTTGTGAAGACCGAAAGCATGACAAAAACTGTGTACTATATTAGATGAGTTTTTATAATCTGAAGACCCCTTTCAATAGAAATCTCTACTAATAGGTAACTCAAAATCTCCCCAAATACACTGGAACAAGTTTTATACCTTTAAAAATACAACACCCAAGACAATATCTTGACTATGTCCATGCCAAGGAAAGGCCCAAAGAGAATTGAAAGTGGCTGAATTCCAGAGAAAACATTTTCTTAATCAAGAGGGAATTAATGTTTAATTTATCTAGTGGGTGCTGTTACCATAACCTCTTAATATCAAGCTCCCCTAAGTACCAGCAGGAATGGAATGATAATTAAAAAAAAAAAATTCTCTTCCCAGAAAGTTTAGTCCATAGAAGAACAAACATGAGTAAGATCCACAGTGGTCAAACATGAAGAAATGAGTGGTAATTTTTACACATTGGAAGTGTTGGTTTTTCATAAAAGTATAATTTTGGAGAAATGTGCAAGTCAGCTGCAATCAGGAACCCTATATCAAGCTCAATAATGAAAGCCACTTTTGTCTTGGTGGGCTCAGACCAGCCCAGCCCCTGCTGAAACCCTGATATGCTGGAGAGCTAATAACCAAGTTCTTACAGTGGGGGTTGGGGGTGGGAGGGTGGGGAACGGAACAAAATATAAGTTGAAAACAAAATGAATATGTTTCCTGAAACAAAGCCAAAATCTGAATAATCCTTAGGTAATGACCATTTATGCAGTCGATAGTTTCCCAAGTTTTTCTTTCCCCACTTCTTAAGTAACATGGGACTCTGGGCCAATTTTTCAAGCCAGAGAATACTTAGGAACTATTTTTAGGTCATTTCATCCTCCTTTAAGTTGACTAGTGTAACCTGGGTGGCAGTTGGATTTCAAAGCAGCAAAGGCCAGCATGCCTGGACTCTCCCTGCCCCCAGCACCAGGGTGTAAGCCCTCACCCTCCCAGGAAATTAATGGTGAGATTTCACTGCCCTTCCTGCCATCAGCTTCTTGGTAATATGAGTTTTCTTTCCTTCTGTAGTGGGTTGAATGGTGTTACCTCCTGTCCCCCCATATATATGCTCATGTCCTGATCCCCAGACCCTCTGACTGTTTCCTCATTTGGAAAGAAGGTCTTAGCAGATATAACTAGAGATCTTGAGGTGAGGTCATCCTGAATCCCAAGGGGGGACTCTAAATCCAATAATATTTGTCCTTGTAAGAGACAGGAGAGGAAAAGACACAGAAACACAGAGGACAAGCCCACATGAAGACCCAGGCAGAGACGGAATGATGAATCTACAAGGCAGGAGAACTCCAGGAACTACCAGAAGAAACTGGAAGGTGCAAATAACAGATATTCCCCAGGAGATTTCAGAGGGAGTGTGACCCTGCCATCATCTAGATTTCAGATCCCTGCCCTCCAGAACCGTGAGAGAATAATTTTCTGTTGTTTTAAGCCACCAGTTATGGTAATTTGTTTCAGCAGCCCCCAAGAAACTAATACATTCCAGATACACGGATAAACTATTCTCATTTCTGAGCAGCCAAGAAATATCACTCCAACTGTAAGAGGAACCAACCTCTCATATCTTTATGACAACCTAAGCATTTGGTCTCTAAAATTGAATGGGAATGAAATGAGCACTGCTTCACGGAGTCAACCGCTGTGCAAGTACCCAGGATTGGAAAGACACAAGAGGTCGTCCATGGATAGCACTAGCGTGTCCCTTCATGAAACAATGACACACTTTTCTGTGCTGCTTTAGTAAATACTGGATTAAAAGGGGGAAAAGCTTGTTTCACTCACATGGATGGCTATCTTTCAGACAGGTCGGAAATTGTTAACCGTCTTCCTTAGATTCCCATGTTAGGAGATGGGCCTGAAAGGGGCCCAACACTAAAATCCCTCCACACACATTTTTAATGACTCATTATTTTGTGAGAATTTGCTTTTCTTTCTATAACAGTCCCCACCTTATCTGCAGTTTTGCTTTCTGTAGTTTCAGTTATCCGTGATCAACCAGAGTCCAGAAGCAGATTCCCCTTCTCACATGTCATCAGAAGGTCAACAGTAGCCTAACCCTAGGTCTCATGCCTACATCACTCACCTGCCTCCCTCTCCTCAGAGGCATTGTATCATCTCCCGTCATTGCAAGACAAAGGGTGAGTGCAGTACAATAAGGTATCTGGAGAGAGAGCCCACATTCACGTAACTTTTTTTTTCTTTTTTTTTTTTTAAAGCTTTTATTTATTTATTTGACAGAGGGAGACAGAGATCACAAGTAGGCAGAGAGGCAGGCAGAGAGAGAGAGAGAGAAGCAGGCTCCCCGCTGAGCAGAGAGCCCGATGCGGGGCTCGATCCCAGGACCCTGGAATCATGACCTGAGCTGAAGGCAGAGGCTTAACCCACTGAGCCACCCAGGCGCCCCATCACGTAACTTTCATACAGTATCGTTACCACTGTTCTACTGTATTATTCATCACTGTTGTCAATCTCTTTCTGTGTCTAATTTATAAGTTAAACTCTGCCACAGGTACGTTTGTACACGAAAAAACACACTACATACAGCTGACCCTTGAACAACGTGAGTTTGAACCACATGGGTCCGCTTATATGTGGATTTTTGTACAGAGCAGCACTACAAACACATATTTCCTTCCCTATAATCTTCTTAATAACGTTTACTACTTTATTCTAAGGATATAGTCTATAGTACAACATACAAAATATGTGTTTATTGTCTATGCTATTGGTAAGGTGTCAGTCAACATTAGGCTACTAGTAGTTAAGTCTCAAAGACGTCAAAAGTTATGCAGGGATCAGTGCCCCAGTGTCTGCACTATATAAGGGCCAACTGGGTAGGGTCTGGTACTATCCACAGTGTCAAGCATCCACTGGAGGTCTTCGAACATACCCCCAAGGGTAAGGAGGGGGACACTACTTTATATACACACACAGGCACACTTTAGTTCAATTATAGAGTGCAGTTCTTGGAAGGAGGTAGAAGACAGGTAGCAGCCCAGGAAGGAAAGTACAGCGGGAAGACAGATGGCAGGAGAGATTCCTAAGCCCCCAAGGAGAAGAGATGTACACAAGATAGAAGAACTTCAAAGCCAGTGCTCAAAACATACGCAAAGGAAATTAATAGGCACATCACAGAAGAAATCCAAATGGCCAGAAAGCTCACAGGAAGATGGTTCAACTCACTACTCACATCTTATATGCATGTTTTTGAAAATTCCACAGTGTTTGAAGATAGAAGAAGAGTTCTCAAACCCAAGTACGGATCTGAAATGATGTTATACGGACGTTTTCCAGCCCAACTGCATTAATACAAGTAAAACTCAAGAGAGCACAATACTGCCTATTATCTTGATAAATTCTAAAGCTAACATTTATTTCACTGGGTGCCAAAACTACTGAATAACAAAAGTGTTATTTAGCTTATAAATGGTCTCCTTGTAATTTGTTAGCACAAGTGCTTTCCAAGGGAGGAAGAAAAAAACCCTCAAAATATAAGCAAACTCTAATATTAGTAAGACCCCATTACTTACAAAAAAGGTAAAGGATGGATCTGAAATAGCTCATAAACAGAAAAAGTATGTGTGGCTTGATTTACGAACATATAACACGTTAGAGATTTACTTATCCTGGTAGGAATTTCATGGCTAATTTTTACATAATCACAAAATGAGATGGGCACATTGCCTTCAATCACCTCTCTCTAGAAAAAGGGAGTGGTTTTTTTAAGTCCATCCACCTTTACTGTTGAAGCAGTTTTGCTTCCATTGCTATCGATGGGAACTCAATTAACAGTGTCCACAGGAACATACTCAAATATCTTAAAAAAAGATTCCCCTGCATCTTAATATATTATTATTGATTAAAATGGATAAATTATTTCTTTTGAAGTATTTATAGATCGTTCGTGTTAGAATTATGATATGCAAAGATGACAAATTTCTCCCATATTCTTTTTAAAAGATTTCATTTATTTGAGAGAGAGAGGAGCAAGAGAAGGGGTGGGGGAGGGGCAGAGGGAGAAGGAAAAGCAGATTCCTTGCTGAGCAGGGAGCCCAAGACTGGAGACTTGGGGCTCAATCCCAGACTCAGAGACCATGACCTGAGCAGAAGGCAGACACTTAACCAACTGAGCCACCCAGGCGCCCCTCCCATATTTTAAAATTAAAGTCGTCATCATGGTAAAGATAGAAGGAGATTATAAGATAATGTTCCTAAAGGATGAGGAGGAAATACATATTATAAATAACAATATTGCTTTTAAATTGTTTGTAATCTTTAAAAAAATCCATTAAGATTTTCATTTTTCTCAGAGGGATGGGGAACTGATATGACATTACAACTATTTGGGAAGGGTGAATTTTACAGTATGTGAACTATGTCTCTATTAAAAAATGAGAAAACCTTAGACACACAAACACGCACACAGAATGCTCAAGGGATATTTATTTTCTATCTAACTGCTATAAATTAAAGGTATTTCTTAAGTTGCCAAAAATATTTAAACTCATTTAGCTTACACTTAAGTAACTGTCCCATCTGCACACAAAATAAACAACACAGAAATAAGCCTCTGTCTGAATATTAGGAACAACTTGGAATGTGAGTGAAGATAAGACAATAAATTAGTCCTGGACCATCAGCACAATGTTTACTATTACTACAGGAACAGTAAAATGCTATGTACATTTGAGGCCTGAATAAAGAACAACAATAATGGCCTCCCATGTTATCTAGAAGTCACATACTGCGAGTTCCTTGGAAGGCAGGAGGATTTAGTCAGCCCTTGAATATGGCAAAGGGCCGCCCAATATGGTAGCTAAGAGCATAGGAGTCAACAGCCTAGGCTGGGGTTTGGGTCTGTCCTCAGTCACATACGACCTTGGACAAACTAGATCATCTTAGTTGCAAGTCTTCTGATCTGTAAAATGGGCATAATACAATTTACAACTCTTGTGAACTAATGCATATGAAAGTACTAGGCATGACGCCCAGCTCACAGCAGACAATTACAAAGCTGGTTGTGTCCCACATTTGGACTGGCTCTGCTCCACGGCCACCAGGTTAGGCCAGGCATCCTAGAAATAACACGGGGTCATCAAACAAGAATGCCAGTGGTAACCTTGAAAGTCTCCCAACCCTGAATCACATACACAGCTGGCAGGGAAACTGTTTTTGCAGACTGAGCCCCAAACACTGAGGCTGACGAGTGTATACCTTAGAAGCCCAACAATTCCACTCCTGGAGGGGCGCCTGGGTGACTCAGTCATTAAGCGTCTGCCGTCAGCTCAGGTCATGATCCCAGGGTCCTGGGATCGAGCCCTGCATTGGGCTCCCTGCTCAGCAGGAAGCCTGCTTCTCCCTTTCCCGCTCTCCCTGCTTGTGTTCCCTTTCTCACTCTCTCTGTCAAATAAATAAATAAAATCTTAAAAAAAAAAAAAAAAAAAAACAACCTCTGCTCCTGGGTATACAACATACAATTCTATTTATTCACCCAAAGAACCAGACTGTTCATAACTGGTAAGAGCTCCAGACCAGAAATGACCTGGGAACCCATCAGTAGTAGAATGGATAAACAAACTGTGGAATTTTCATCCAGTGGAGTACACAAAATAGCAGTTAGGACAAAGTAAGCACGAGTACTGACAGGGAGGAACACAGAGTCCCCGCTGTACGTTTCCACACCTGTTGAGTACAAAAGCCGGGCAGAACTTAGATGGTGGCAGTGCAGTGCCTCTCAGAGGGGGACAATGACCAGAAGCGACGATAACAGGTGCCTCTGGGATGCCAGACCTTGTTATTTCTTATCTGGTTACATGCATGAATTCAGTATGTAAAAATTCAAATGCTGCCCCTTAGGATATCTGTATTTTTCTGTATGCATATTACGCTTCCATAAATTTTTTTTTTTTTTTACATCTACCTCTACTGCTGATAAGAACAGAAAGTCTGTACCCCACTCAAGGCCACACACCGAGGGTGGCCTGTAACACTCTAGTCCCAGCCCTGAGTGCCACTGGCCTACACCAATCAGCCTAACCACCTGCTGGGAGGGGACACCTGCCAGATGCAACACTTTCTCCCACCCATGATTTTTTGTAAAGATTTTATTTATTTATTTGAGAGAGATCACAAGTAGGCAGAGAGGCAGGCAGAGAGAGGGGTGGGGGAAGCAGGCTCCCTGCTGAGCAGAGAGCCTGATTCGGGATTCGATCCCAGGACCCCAAGATCATGACCTGAGCCGAAGGCAGAGGCTTAACCTACTGAGCCACCTAGGCACCCCACACCCATGATTTCTTCACTCATTTCTAAGCCCAGAATATTCCTGTGGCTTTTCGCATGTTTGAAACCGGGTATTTTTCCCTGCTGTATTTCTTCAGTTCTAGACTTTAGCTATCATCTGTATGGGTCCAATCCTCAGATAAAAAAACACACCTCAGGCGCCTGGGTGGCTCAGTGAGTTAAGCCTCTGCCTTCAACTCAGGTCATGATCTTGGGGTCCTGGGATTGAGCCCCGCATCGGGCTCTCTGCTCAGCGGAGAGCCTGCTTACCTCTCTCTCTCTCTGCCTGCTGCTCTGCCTACTTGTGATCTCTCTCTCTCTCTCTCTCTCAAATAAATAAATAAAATCTTTAAAAAATACATTAAAAAGGTAAAAAAAAAAAGCAATAACAGTAATTAAAAAAAGAAATACACACATACACACACAGCTCAGGATACAGAGCTAAAATGAACCTACTGACACCAAAGTCTTTCCATTAACCACCCCTTACCTCAGGCAAGTCATTCAAAATAAGTATCCACGTTAAAGATACAACTTTAAAGAAACGACTCCTTAAAGGATTAATTTATTGGTAAACAACTGAAATGAATGCTAGCAATTTACAGAATTTTCTAGTTATCAGGCATACATCATACCATTTCAACCTTAGTAAAATTTATAAATACATGCAAAGTTCTTTTAAAATGGAAAGCGAGTGGAAAAAACAAAGTTCTCTGAAGTTTTGTACAGTCAGTTCTAAAACACCAAAATGACTGTTTCTTCGGGCCTCTATGCATAAGAAAGAGCTTCTTTTTTCAAGGAAATACATCCTCAAGAATACTTTAGTCATTAAGCATCTGCCTTCAGCTCAGGTCATGATCCCAGGGTCCTGGGATCGAGCCCCGCATCGGGCTCCCTGCTTTGCGGGGAGCCTGCTTCTCCCTCTCCCACTCCTCCCTCTGGCTATCTCTGTGTGTCAAATAAATAAATAAATAAAATCTTTAAAAAAAAATACTTCAGTCAACGATGCCTCCTCCCACAGGTGGAACAAAAGGGATTCTTTAGGGCAAAGGAACTACTGTGTGTGATACTGTAATAGTGGACACTTGTCCAAACCCAAAGAGGAAACGGTAACCATGTAAGTGATACTTACAACTAACAATGTCTCAGTATAGATTCATCAGCTGTAACAAAGGTACAGCACTAACATAAGACGTCAATAACAGGAAACTAGAGACAGGGAGAGAAAAGGGAGGGAATATATGGGAACTCTGTACCTTCTGTTTAATTTTTTTGTAAACCTAAAACCAAAGAAACGAAGTCTATTCATTAAAAATAAATAAATAAGTAAATAAATAACGCTCCCTCCCAGCTTTTAAGATTTTCACATTTCTGCCTTGCTGGTTTTTCAGCAAGTGCCTCCTTTAGAACACAGAAATAGAGATGCAGGGCCTGTCAGGACACGGTTCTGTGGTTACTGAATTACGAACCCCAATAAATGACATCAGACTCGTCAAAAAAAAAAAAAAAAAGAACACAGAAATAAAGAGCAAAAGCTTTCACACATTGTCAAGGGTTTTCACAGTTGTCCACGCAAACATCTTTCAACCACGGTTAGTGACTACACAAACGTCATTTTTAAAAATTCACTACAGAGGACTGTCTTGGGGTGTTTTGTGCCAGGCTGGCATGCCGTTCTTCTGTGTAAGAAAATATAATGCAAAACGTATTCAAATACAAGCGAAGAATAGGGGTCGACTTTAATACCTCAGGGAGAAATCCGATCGATTGGGTCCATAAGAAAAGATGTATGCATTAGGTGCTCCCTAATTACGGCTGCTTTGGTGGGCAGCAGCGTTGGTGAAACAGATGTTGCAGACCTATTAAAGAAGCGGTTTCAAACATCTGCTTACAATTTTAAGGCAATTGTAAATACAGCAGGGAAGGTCAGTTGGGCCAATTAAGGCCAACGTGCAAATCCACCACCGCCGCTCTCTTTTCAAGTTTACGTGGACTTGGTTTTTTATGCTATTTTCAACCACATTCTTTTTTAAGGCATGGGAAATGGGTTTAATAACAACTTCTGTCCATTTTGATTGTGATTTTTTTTTAATAGCAACAAACTTTCTGTTCTAGGCCTTAGCTGCACGCCTTTTTCATAAGGATGACTATTTTCTTCCCCTCCCCTCCCACGCTCACAGCTGCTGCTCAGCTCCCGGCCGGCGGAGGGGGTCTGCTGCTACAAGCTCCCAGGGAGGTGAGGAATGAGCAGAATGAACAAGGACAGGCGTCACTTCCAGAAAAGTCAGCACTGTGACATGCAACTTAGCAGTCGTAGCTCCGCTGACCTTGCGACGGGGAGCGGCTGCTATTTCTACCATGAGCATCCTCACCAGCCCTAGTTAGAAAACCATCATGTGTACGACCAGTGAAACGGCGGCAAACGTCACTCCCTCTGATGTCAGTGAGCAAAACCTGAAACTGCCCTACAGTATGAAAGGCTCACGCACGTCAGAGGTAATACTGGGAACACGTTTCTAGGAAATTCTAGGCTGGTGCTCCAAAGCCCAAGACTCCTGTGCTGCCCAACAGCTGGCCCCCAGAGTGGAGAAAGACTCAAAGGGAGACAAAGGTCGGCAAAGAGAGGGGTGTCCGTCCCCAACTCTACTAGGTGATTTTTCCTAAAGCTGAAAGTTTAATGGTTTTATTTTTAGGATGGCTAAGTAGGTATAAAAAATAAGCCTGACCCACTTTCTTTTCCATAAGCTGAATGATGGCCCCCAGGCATATTTTACACCCCCCCCCACCTTTTTTTGGTGACCTATATTATTCTCTTTAGAGAGAAGGAAAAAAAGCAAGATTAGACAAACCTGAATTCAAATTCTGCACATTCTAGCTGAATGACCTTTTCTTTCCTCATCCATAAAATGGGAGTATGGCCACCTTCTGGAGCATTACAAGCTGATACACAGTAGGCACTCAATAAATGTTCATCTCCTAACATTGTACACAGTAAGCATTCAATAAATGCTAGGTTTCTGCCTTCCTTCTAAGACCCTCAGGACTTCCACCAGGACATCTGCAAGGGACCAGGATGGTTCTCTTGAGTTTCTCTTTGTTTGTCTGAGGGGAAGGGTCTGTTCCATTTCTTCTGTTGTCAATGTTATTATTACTGTTTGCTCTGCTTTTGATGAAACAAAAAAGAGACCAGACAGTGAAAACATGAATGAGTTCTAGAAAAAGATTCCTTCAGGCAGGAGGGATCGGAAGAAATGGCATTAAGAAGAACAACAAAAATACTGAACGAAGAGTCAGGATAACCCAGAGAAACTGAAGTTGGGAAATAACTTTCTCTTCTTACGTTCCCCTTTTTCCTTTTCAACCTTGAGGCTCGGCTCACTCAGGCCTGAGCAAGAATAAAGAGGCCCGCCTGTCTACACAACTGCTAAATCTGAAAGCAAACAGCTCAATTCCGTGTGCTTCTACACCAACATTCCCGTCAATAAACCCCGTCTTTGCTCAATCAGTCCAACAATGCAGGACTTAGAGCCGCTCGCTCATCCCGCGGTCGGCTGGCCGGTGCGCTTCCACAAGGCCATTCCAAGAACAGCCCTCGCAACTTTTGTAGCCTTTTTGAAAACACAAAAATCTCATTCCTTTGGCTCACTGTGTTGGCTACCCTGCTTAAACTAATTTTAAAATCCCCCCTCGCCCCCCGCTTTTAAAACGGTGATAGCTGGAACACCACCGTGACTGCAAGATAAGTGATTGTAGGGACGCCTGGGTGGCTCAGTTGCTTAAGCGGCTGCCTTCGGCTCAGGTCATGATCCCAGCGTCCTGAGATCGAGTCCCACATCAGGCTCCTTGCTCGGCGGGGAGCCTGCTTCTCCCTCTGCCTCTGCCTGCCACTCTGTCTGCCTGTGCTCTCTCTCTCTCCCTCTCTGACAAATAAATAAATTTTAAAAAAAATTTAAAAAAAGAAGATAAGTGATTGTACTTTTCTCTCTTGCAACAAGTCACCGCAGTCCTGTACGTGAGGAGCTTCGAGCTGGAACGTCAGGGGTGCGCCAGACTACCCGGGGTTCACAGTGTACCGGTGACACCAGATGCTAGGAATCTTTTTAACATCGAAATAAAAAGATTGCCTTAAAAAAAAAAATCATGGGTTTAGCACAGGACCCAGTATACAAAGTGATGGATTAGAAAAAGCTGGTAGTCATAGCAGCGCACTAAATTCAAGATCATCTGAGCTCTAGTACAGATCACATCTAGGAATATTTATTTATTTATTTATTTATTTATTTGACAGGCAGAGATCATAAGTAGGCAGAGAGGCAGGCAGAGAGAGAGAGGGAGAAGCAGGCTCCCCGCTAAGCAGAAAGCCCGACTCGGGGCTCGATCCCAGGACCCTGGGATCATGACCTGAGCCGAAGACAGAGGCTTTAACCCACTGAGCTATCCAGGTGCCCCTAGGAATCTTTTTTTTTTTTTTTTAATGTCATCTGCCAACAGAATCAGCACAGAAAGTTCTAGGCAGCATTAACAGTAGATACAAATTTTAGCATCTTACCATCCAAATAATTGGTCTCATTTTGTTAGAACTGCAAATAAGTAACGGATATCCAAGGTACCTCAGTAGAAATTCTCAAAAACCATTTTTATTTAGAATATTGCATAGGGTAAACTGCAAAACCCAAAATAATATTTGGGCCGAAACTCCAAAGAGCTGGGACATCCCTAAGCTAGAAGGACGAGACCAGCAACTTCCTAATACTCTGCATTGTAAAAACACTGGCTCCCCATTTTCCTTCAACAGGATTTATTATTTCTTCTTCTTGTGTTATAGCAACAATATATACTCACAGAAGAAATTTTAGACAATTCAGAAAAATCACAAGGAAGGTGGGGATGTCTCCCATAATCCCATCATTCAAAGAAAACTGCCTTTCACATGTTCTAGCCAACTTTTCTCCTCTTTCAAGGTATGCACATACCTTTTTATTAAGGTCTCGTGGTCATACTGTGGGTATTGGTTTTTGATCTTTTTTTATGGTTTATACCCATCACACAACAGTTACATAGATATAAAATCCAACCTCCTATTCCTAGGCACTGAGACGGTCTCTGGGTTTCTGTTTACTAAAAAGTAGAGCAAATAAATGCACGGACTTGTGTGCCTACTTTATCTTCTTGGGTTAAATTTGACAAACAGAATCGTTGGGTCAAAATACATGCCCATTCTAAGGCTTGCGTTACACAAGACACAACAGGAAGGCTGCATTAATTCTGCACCAACAGTGTGGAAATACCAGTTTTCCCACACCTTTGCCCAAATACTTCTTAATCTTCACAGTTTAGCGTGCAAAAATTATGTATTTTTTCATTCTTATTAATAATGATATTCAGATGTGTTTCCAGGCTTTAACTGGTCACCTGATTGCTTCCATTGGGAAGTGACTGATTTACTTCCTTTACCCATTTTCCAATTGTGGAATGTTTTTTGTGTACTGAAAACATTAACCCTTTGATTACTTTTTGTGTTCCAAATATGTTTTCTCCATCGGTCACTCACTTTGTAGTGTTATTTGGCATACGGAATTCTATTACTATAGAGAACCGTACCAACCTTTCCTTTTATCATTTTTCCTTGGGTTTTTAAGCTTCAAAAGAGCTTTCCTATCCCAAGAGCAAATAAACAATCTGTTTTACATATTGAACTAATATTGGGAGGGCACGGATTTTGATTGCAATGATTGAGAGGGCAAAGCAGAGTTAAGGAAAGAAAGAAGAAATCCCGGAGGAGCGAGAAAGAGGTGAGAAGGCTTCTAAAAATAACATTTGGCAGACATCGACTAAATGCAAGTCTAATTTGCTTCTTAGTTAATGAAGGAGAAACCGGAGGTGGTGAAGGAATGAAAGGCCCATTCTAGAATGGAAATAATAAAATCCCCTCTGAAGACAATAACAACATTCTTGTTATACACGGAAAGCTAATCCTAAAATAATAAAGAATATATTGATATAACAGCCCTGTGAATAAATTCCATTTAAGCGATGTTATTTTAACAATGACCCAGAAAATGTTGAACGCAAGTAGTTTGTTACGTGCCCAGTTTGGGGGGGCATAAAATCCCACTTAGAGAACCCCAGGTTCTCAGTAACAAACCTGGAAAAGGCCTCTTTGCCTGAAACCGAGGCTCACTCGTTGCTGTTTACAAAGAGACTAGCCACAAACATATGTGCATACACATATAAATGTCACTGATTTCAGAAGGGGAAAGATCTACGAAATGTCATCATTTGATCCAGTTCTTAAACATAATCATAATCTTGGGGCACCTGGGTGGCTCAGTGGGTTAAGCCGCCGCCTTCGGCTCAGATCATGATCTCAGGGTCCTGGGATCGAGTCCCGCATAGGGCTCTCTGCTCAGCGGGGAGCCTGCTTCCCTCTCTCTCTGCCTGCCTCTCTGCCTACTTGTGATCTCTCTCTTTCTGTCAAATAAATAAATAAAATCATTAAAAAAAAAACATAATCATAATCTCAGCAGGGTCAAACAGAAAAGAATGACTTTGGCAGCTTTCAACCAAAGCCCTGCACCCCCTTCCTGTGGCTAGAGGAGCCCCTGAGGGCATCTGGGAGGGAGGAGGACACGGAAGGCAGAGGGCATGGGCAGGAGTGCCCAAGCATCCTCCCACCCGGGGAAGAGCTGCTGGATTGTGCCTCTGCCCGCATTCAGTTTCGAACTCACCCCTCCCAGCCTCGTCCTCCGAACTCCCCCATGCTTTTGTCAGCTACCCAAGGTCCAGCTTCCCAGCCATTCCTTTTCTGGCCAAGTGACACAAGGCCATCTGTTTGGCTGGCAATCACCAACCCTGACTTGTACAAACTCTGAAGTCGTTTCTGACACAACTTAAAGCTCACGTTGATGCAAATGTCCTCAGCCCGGAAGTACACACACTCTATTAAAAAGCTACCTTGAGGGCGCCTGGGCGGCTCAGTTGGTGAAGCATGTGACTCGTGATCTCAGTGTTGTGGGTTCGAGCCCCACGCTGGGTGCAGAGATTACTAACATAAGTAAATAAAATTTAAAAAAAATAAATAAAATCAATAAAAAGCTACCTTGTCTCAGCTCTTTCTTTCCCTGTACATCTCACAAGGTTTTACATTTGATTTTGTTCCTTTCGCTGTCTTCTCTTCAGGCTCCGCTCCCCTCCCTGAAATGGGTCTGGTGGGAGAGGTGAGGGGAGAGAGCAGAGGTCCCTTTCCATTCTTTCTCATAAGGTATGTGTATGGCTGCAGCAGCCTTCCTGTAGTACTTCTTTCTTTACTCTAAGTAGATTAAAGAGTGTGTCAGACGTGGATTTACACCTAGACGTTGCTGTTGACCTTTCCATACGGATGCACTCTCTCTGAGTGCAATGAAGGACTTGGAACCGAGAGTGGGCAGAAGACGGACGTGGCGGTGACTCCATGGCAGCTCACCATTCTGTCCTCGGCGCCCCTGTGGGGGGTGTGTTTTCCAGAATTCAGAAGGCTGCAGCACAGGTGGGTCCTCAAGCCTGCAGGACTTCCACCTCAGCTGGAGAGTTGGGGAAAATGCGGGAGACCACCCTCTCTGCCCTGCACTTTGGGGCTCCTGTCCCTCCCCAGACGGACTGGGCTGTCCCAGGGAGCCTGATCCTGGAGGCCAGCCCTGGGATCAGCCCAAAGACAGATCCACTTCCCCGGGCATAGAGCTATGGGCACGAGCTGAGCTGGGGGCGGGGGGGCAGTTCTCCAGCCCTGGGGTGACGGGGTGGACTAGGAACCATCAGTTGAAAACCAGTTGTATTTTCTCCCAGCAGAAGCTTTTCTGTGCACCCCTCTCCTGACCCTCCTCCAAAAACAAGGCTATGGAGTAAAGCAAGATTATCAAGTCAGGTTAAGAGCGTTCTACATTTTAGAAATATATATTTGAAAATTTTAAATTGCGAAGAGTAGAACCCAATTTACACCATGACTGCATTGACTCCTAAGCAAATTTCAGAGAGTTGTTTTTTTTTTTTTTTTTTAAGCTAACATTGTACACTCTGGAGCCACTGCATGAACCTTGTCGTTACTCCTACTGGAAAGATGCTCCTGGGGAGCTGTTAGTTCTCATTAGATTTCTGTTATGAAGATCCGGAAGGAATTCCTGTCTGGTCTCACCGCTAAGAATTCTACTTTCACCTAAGTATCTTTTTATATTAATCTGCGACATGCTTAACGGAGCAGACTTTGTCCTTTACATTAGCTGTTAGCAAATTCAAAGAAAAAGTATATGACTCTGATAAGATACTTGGATTAAGGGAAAATTACCCAGGAATCGCCTCTGGGTTACCTCGACAACAAGCGACATGGGACTGGGGGTTCATTCCTTCTCTCAGCCTCCTGCAAGATCGGAGGGCCACAGGAAAGGCCTCACCAGGTTCCTGCGGGCCCCCAAGTTTCCTGTGCAAGGTAGCTGGATTTTCCAGACAACTAAACACCTGGGATCCTGCTGCTCGCTGCCAGGCCATCTGCCATCCCACTGATAAGGGGGCTCTTACCTGTCCCATATGAAACAAGAGTAAGAGGGGAACAGAGTACTTCCCCAGAACGTATACCCACTTCATTCCAGCACAGTGTCAGTATGCCTCTCCCCTAGCAACCAAAAAGATCGGGGGCCTGATCCTAGGCTGGTAAGTTTCCCTCTACAACCTGATTCTTTTTTTTTTCTTTTTTCTTTTTTTTCTTTTTTTTAAGATTTATTTATTTATTTGCCAGAGAGAGAGAGACAGCAAGAGAGGTAACACAAGCAGGGGGAGTGGGAGAGGGAGAAGCAGGCTCTCCGCTGAGTAGGGAGCCCAATGCAGGACTCGATCCCAGGACCTGAGCCAAAGGCAGATGCTTAACGACTGAGCCACCCAGGCACCCCTACAACCTGATTCTTAAGCCATACCCTGTGGCTTTGAGACCCCACCAACATCCTGGTGCACAACAGGCACCTTCGGTAAAGGGACCGCCCTGCCTCACAACAAGCCTTGGGGACAGATAGCTATGTTGCTATTTTGCCTGTTGTTTTTATGCGTTCCTACCAAAGCTGCAGTGTTTCTCCAACCACTGTATGTCTCTACCATTACTTCTCCTCTCTCCCTCCCAATTGTAATTCAGGATCTGATAGATTTTAGCATCCTCATAAATTGCCTTAAATAAGTCTCAGGAAAGAGCAGAGCAAAAGAGGGGGAGAGAAAGATAGGAAGAGGGAGAAAAACCATGAATTCTCTAACTTCCAAATGCAAGCCCAACTTTTTACACATTCTTTGGCTTCCTAGGACTCAGTGTACACCATAGTTATGAGATTTTCAAAATCAATGAGGATTGAAAATGTTCTAAAATACAGCCATCTTCAAACAGGCAAAGTATCTTTCTTTTTTTATTTTATTTATTTGACAGATAGGGAGATCACAAGTAGGCAGAGAGGCAGGCAGAGAGAGAGGGGGACGCATGCTCCCCGTTGAGCAGAGAGCCCGATGCAAGGCTCAATCCCAGGACCCTGGGATCATGAGCTGAGCCGAAGGCAGAGGCTTAACCCACGGAGCCACCCAGGCGCCCCATGGGCAAAGTATCTTTCTAAAAGGGCATGAGGGCACACCAGCTTTAAGGGCAAATATCCCCAGAGCTCCCAATTTGCCATAAGCATTCTCTCTTAACACAAGTCTATTTCAGAATGGGCTTGGAGTCCAGGCACACACATGCTCTACCTTTAAACCTCCTCTTAAAACCATTGCCTCCCTCCCACGTGACAAGGAAAGGATAACCTCTCATCCTCCCCAAGCCTAACCGAGGGGCACAGCCTGGGGATATAAACCTCCTAGATGGGTAACAAAGGGGAAATGCAAAATATTGATGACTGTAAAAAGATCCTTTAATCGAACACCACAAACCAGAGATCATTTCTCATCATAGACCCATTCTGGTAAGTGCAAAGCGTGGCATTGAGAAATGAAGTATTTGGATCCATGCAGCATTGTTCTGGATTGAAGAAGGTCCTACGGTCGGGCAGAGGGAGTGAAGACAGCTTTCACTTAATTCCGCCTCCTCTGTGACCTCGCTGCTATTCAAGAATGCTTTACACCCAGAGAAATGCCAAAGAGAGCAATTTAAGATAGGGCGCCTTATTGCATCCAGGGGGCAAACTGCATGCCTCATTTCATCTTCAAATTGGAAAGAAGTGAGATGTGGTCACTGAGGCATAAATGCTAACACGTTCCCCTGAGTTGGAAAAGGAAGGTGGACTTTCTAAACAAAGTCTTGTTTGGCCAAGGGTTTGTCAGTGAGGACTGGCTTTGCCAATTAGATCACATGGCAGGTGCTCTCCCCAGATTAGAAGAACTAAATCAGTAGCTCCAAGGTGTTTATGAAAGTATACTTGAAATATGGAATAAAATAAAAGCATTTTTTTTTAAAATGTCTATTGTGTTGATGAGGATGTATTAAAATTATTCCCAGTTTCTCAACCACTATTGAGTAGAGGAAGCAAGGTATCTTTAAATGAACCAATAAGCAGTGAAACTGTAACAATGTGGTAAGTAATAGTCGAGTCTCTCAGATATCCTTAATACATCAGGTAGTCTCCAGTTTTTTTTAATTCAACAAAACTGGCGGCAGACCTTGAGTTATTAGCTGACAGATGGGTAAAAACAGCTGAGAAGAGAGGAAATTTAATTTGTAGCATACAACTTGAAAACCTTTAAAAAAAAACCTGAGTTTTTTAAAAGCATTTTGACAATGCTATTCAAGAAGAAGAAAAAAACCCTTCCATTCCCATCTACATTTTTATGTGAAGAAAGTTTCTCATTGGCTGCACATCTAAAAAAGAAGAAAATTAACGCCAGAACAGTCTCATTCTGTCAAAAAGTCATGTCCGTCCACAGAAAACGGAACTGAAACCAATGACCCGATCCATTTCATTCAGAACTCTATTCCCAGTAAAAACTTAGGTATGTTTAATAAGCATTTGTCAAAATTTACAGCATATTTGTTCTTTTTATGTTGTATACTATTTATCTTGATAAGGAGAATTCAATCCATAAGAATTTTTTATCTTTAAAGCCTGACGTTACCAGAAAATTGCACAGCGTTGTTGCAGAGAAACATATTAGAATGATCGATAAAAGACTTTCAAGCATCTATGTGTACTACATTAAGTATAAAATTCTATAGGGGAAGGGGCGCCTGGGTGTCTCAGGGTTAAGCCTCTGCCTTCAGCTCAGGTCAGGATCTCAGGGTCCTGGGATCGAGCCCCGCATCGGGCTCTCTGCGCAGTGGGGAGCCTGCTTCCCTCTCTCTCTCTCTCTGCCTGCCTCTCTGCCTACTTGTGATCTTTCTGCCAAATAAATAAATAAAATGTTTAAAAAAAATTCTATGGGGGAAGTGGAATGGCAACAGGAGTTCAAGGAGATAAAACAACAACATAAACTTCTGACTAGTAAAGAACAGCTTCATATAGTTATTCACGGATGACGACAGGCCTAAAAGCGGCACGGCATGTAGGTTCATGGATAAATCTCTTGAACATCAATGTTCATCATATGTGGAAAATCATACCTTCGCAATGATTTAAACTTCAGATGAAAACTGTTAGATGTCAAACAAGCCACGTGTAAGGGGATTTATAGATTTTCAAAATTATTTTAGGGGGACACAAGTGAGACGGAGTTTGACAACCACTGTATATCAGTGTCCCATTCACGCCTCCACCACGGCTCCCTCCCACCCAAGGCAGGCGGGTCCTGGGCACAGCGAGGGACGCTTAGGAGGATGTCCCCATCAACTGTCACAGTAAGCATCGGAAGGAGATGCAGACCGTAGGGCTCGTCGGAGCTCTGCAGGAGTGACTTCTTGGTATTGCTCTGACAACACAGTGTTTCAGAACAGACGTAGAACTTGAGCAGACTCTTGGGGCGGTGGGGGGCAGGGACGATCCGCCCAAGAGTACTCCCTTTTCATCATGCCTGAAGAAGGCACCAGCCTTCCTCCTCTTTGTAAGAGGATGGCCAATAATTTGAACACTTGAGTGAGGAAAAAGCTGAATGAGAGATATTCATTGATGATGAAACCCACGTCACAAAGCAGTCCCCAGAGCAGAGGCCCTCAATGCGCGGAGCGTCTGCTTCTCCCTGACCTCTCCCCTCTCATCCTCTCCCTCTCTCACTCTCAAATAAATAAATATATAAATTTTTAAAATGCACATTACTTTACTTTTTGTCTGTTTGATTATGTTTAGATTATATTAATTTTTCCTTTTTCTTTCTTTTTTTTTTTTTTTAAAGTAATCTCTACACCCAACGTGGGGCTTGACCTCAGGATCCCAAGATCAAGAGTTGTGCACCCTATGGACAGAGCCAGCCAGGCGCTCCTAGGATATTATATTAATGTTTAAAGTTATGTGTGTAGATTGGCTAGATGGTCCAAGAATTTAACTTTAAGAGGTTAAATGACAGCAATACAAAATATTTATTATAAAAAGAGGTAGGGACAAAGATGACCCTTTCACTTAGGCTAAGGGAAAGAAGCCAAGCACAAAGGGCAAGTGTGATACCATTCCACCCATAAGAAACAACCATATTAGGCACATCTGTAGGGCTTGCCGAGGGCTGGGAGGAAGATTCATGCGGGGGATGGGGTTTCTCTTTGGGGCAAGGAAAACGTTCTCAAATTGACTGTGGTGATGGTTCCACATGTGCAAATATACTAAAAACCACTGAATTATACAGTTTAAATGGTTGAATTGTATAATTCACATCCTATTACCTCAAAAAAGCCGGTGGGGGGGGGAAAAAAAAACAAAAAAAACGTTGGTATGGATCTAATTTGGTTGGCAACCTCGACTTCATTGAGAGTCACTCCCACGGCAAGTTGCCGCTGGAGACAAGGCAGGCCCTAACACTGTGGCGGGATTCCCGCCGGATTAAAACCGTGCTTGAACTTAGGGAACATTTCTCGTATTTAGACTGTGGACGGCTTCGGTTTTAAAGGATATGCAAATGGCAATAATCCTAGGTGAGATTTGCTAAAATGGGACCTGTCTCAGATCAGAAGTAAAGTCCGCAGCTTCTCTGGTTGAGTAAGACATAAATAACACACACAGCGCCAACAGCAGCCCTCTGAAGCCCTCCAGAGCCAATTAACACTCGGAAAAAGCATTAAAACACAACCTGTTGTAGGAAGTACATCATCAGGCGGCATAATGCAGCCCCCACAGCAACAAAAGGAAAAATAGAAGGAAAAAAAAATACATGAATGCCCAAATAGCACCCACCACCAATAATCACCTAGTTAAGAGAAAACCACATCTAGGGATCGTGTTCCCTCACCTCTAGTTATGAGGTGGGTATGAGCCAGAGCATGAAATGGCTACTGTATTTTGAAATCAGAAAACTAGCTCCAAGGAACTAAGAAACCACACAGACACGCACGCACACGGACACGCACATACTGCGTCCTTTTCCCGGGTGACGTCATACTTTGCCTGAAATGCACGTGTTTGTTAACGCAGGCTGCTCTCCCCTCGCGTGCTGCATGTGAGATGGACCTCACGCAGGTGGGAACCGCGTCCCCGAGAACCCTGCCAAAGCAAGGTCACGGCTCTGATGCGCCCAGCTATCGGTGAACCCAGCGCCAGGCAAAGTAAGAATGGTCCGCACTCAAATAGGTCCACCCATGTCTTTCCATCTTCGCTGCTACAGAAATTCATTTAAAAGCTTGTCTCGGGGTGGTCTGTCTCTTGCTCGGCACGGCCACTTCCTAGCCAGGCACCTAAGGCATGACGGTCCTACGTTAGTTGCTTCAACAACAAGAAATGAACAAACCTTTAGATCCTTCCTCCTTCCCTTCCTTTCCGTCCAGCTCTATCCCGGAGCTGGAGCTGGGAAGGCAGGAGGCAGGCGTAGGGGTAAGAGAAGCACACAGGACCTCCAGCTCCTGGCTCTGCCCTCTCATCACTTGTCCTGTTCCAAAGACGTCCCTAAGAATTCATGTTGGCATTTTGTCTGCACACATATGTGACGGAGTCTGGCCTGGCTCTGAGACCAGCCAGCCGGGGCGAGCCCTTGGTAAAACAGTGAGCCATCATGCTGAGGCCTGGCATCGACCCCCACTTTGCCCACCGCAAACCTCCAGGGTCCTCCTGGGGCTCCCTACATGCTCAGAGCTCTGTCCCTCTTTTTGGGACAGCTCTTGTACAGAGGGACCTCTGTCCCTCTGTACAAGCTCCCCTTGTCAAAGCGAGGTGGCCCTCTTTGCCCCACGGAGGCCAAGCTCTTAGCTTGCCATCACTGAGCTGGGGGCCCTGCTTAGTTTCTAATTTATTATCATACTTTAAACATTTTCACTAAATAGTGAAATTCATTCAAAATTCCTATAAAAATCCCATTGGTTCCCCTTATGCTTAAGCAACCTTATCTCATCATGGGCATGACTAAGTATCTTATTTATTGTCTTCTCCTTTCTCCAGTTTTCATAGTCAATTCTTTAACCCAGCTGGATATTTGGATATTTGGATTTATTTGGATATATCTATTTGGATATATCTCCAAAACACAGAAAATTCCAAAAGTAGCTACTAGCTAAGCACGACTTGAACTATAAAATTGGGACTCTCCCTCCCCACCTTTTCTAAGAGGAGTCACAAGGTTGGTAAAATTGAGGATGGAAAGATCAATCTCTTATAAAACACAGAGGATTGAGGACTAACCATCCAAACAGCCCTGAGTATGTTTTCTAAATGCATCCGCTCATTCAACAAACATTTGCGGAGTCCCCACCTTGCCCAAGCTCGAGGGACACGGCAGTACACAAATCCCTGACCTTGAGAGCTTTAAGTTTTGGAGAGGATAAACAAGGGCAGGAGGTGAGGGAGAAGCGTGGACAGGGGTTTCTGGGGTGGGTCGGTGCCTGCTGTCATCAGGGTGGCCTTGGGGACATCTGAGATCCACAGGGAGACAGAGCAACCAGCATATGCATGGGCAGAGCCTTCCAGCGATGGACCACATATGCACCACACACTCATAGCCTGACACCCACCTCCCAAGTGAATCAGCTCATTAACTCTCCTCTCGACCCTCTCCAGGCTCTGATCTGCTGGGACCGGTTTCCCATAGGGTTTGTGATCGCCCCTTAGCCGGCCCCTTCTGGTGGCTTGAACTTCACCATCTCTCTCATCCTTCCTTACCTGACCTGGTTTTCCATCATCTCAGCAAAATGCCCATGAAACTCTCTGGCTTTTCACAGTTTCTGGGTCTGGACTTGCCCCCACAACTCCACGCCAGGCGCCCCACAGACTCGCGCATGGTCCACAAAAGGCGGGAAACGAGGGCGACAGCTGCCATCTGGTTGTTTTGCTTATGTGGACTGAAACTTCACATAAGCAGAAAGACCGAGGATTTTTTTTTTCACTCTCTTAATTTCAAGAGTTTGTCTCAAAACTACAGCCAGTAGGGCCTTACTGCACAGTGCAGGGACCTCTCTTCGGAACAGCCTAACGCCCTTTGCTTTTTATTAACTGCTTGTGATACAGGCTGATCCCTCAGCCTTTTGAATAGAGTTAGACTGAAATTGTAAGGATGGTGAACAAGGAATATTAAGTAGTATCGAAGTTAGGCTTCATGAACCATCCTTCCCGCATGTGTTCATGTGGAAGCCTCTGGCAGCAACGAGGCTTAACTTAACAGCAGGAGAGAAATGGGGAGATGGTCTAGGAATCCTCAGTCCCGCCACGGAGGCGAACAGCTGCCACGAGGGCGACACTGACCCACACCTCATCCTGGAATTGCTCCTTGCAGGTCACGTATTTATTGAACCAGTATTTACCCAGAGCCCAGGACTCGGGATTCAGGGAATCTGAATCCTGGCAGGATTCAGGTCAGAACTAGCAGGACAAGAACGCACACATGTACCCGATGAGGAGTACATGCTGGGGGAGGGGTTAATTTTCATGGAGTAGCTGCTCTGTCCCAGGTATCAAATTTAGTGTTTAATTTCATCTTATTCTGTCTGAGTAGGCGTTATTATTCCTGATTTTTCAGGTAAGGAAACTAAACAGAGAGAAGTCCTACAAGTTCCCCAAGGTCACCCAGGTAGCACACAGCAGAACAGGTTCATCAGACTCCAAAACCACGCCCCCCGGAAGTCAGGCCCTCCCCGGAGGCCACGCCCCCAGGAGGCCCCGCCCCTCCCGGAAGCCGGGCTCCTTCCCCAAACTGGCCACCTAAGATAAGGTTTGAACTAATGAAGTGGGAAGAACTAGTAGAACCAATGGGCGGGGAAAACCACTGATGCTTCATTGTTAGTAAGACCCCGCAACCTTAAGTTTTCTCTGGGGGCGTTCAAATTTTAATTTAGGCTATTTTTAATTGAGAAAAATATGCCATAATGTTCCTGTTAATTTTTTTGTAAATTAGGATAAAAAAAAGCTGAATTACAACTTGAGCTTTATTTTAAAAGGAAAAGTGGCTGAAGAAACAGGCAATAAGTAAAAAAGAAACGTATTTCTCTTAGAAATTCACCTGATACAGGGATTACGGCATTTTTTAAACCATGTGTAGTTTAGACATGGCATGTCTGGTATGATAGATGCTGTGTATGAATGGAAACAAGTTTAGAGTAATAAATGCTTCCCAGTGTTAAAATAAACACCTCAGCGGTTCAGATTTTGGCCAGGCAATTTCTCCACAGTAGGAGGCACTTATCTACTTTAACACTTTGCTACTTAGAAATTATCACTCAATCAATTACCATTCGCATGGGTTTATTTTTACAGAGAGCTTCAATAAAATGAGTGTGAAAATAAGTTAAACATATTCTATTCCTTTTCTCAATTTTTCACCTCTCCCAATGGTAGATATGTTGACAGAAAAATTACTTCATTTTATTTCAGCAGACGTTTATGGAACGCTGACCAGGTTCTGTGCTAAGGGCTTGGAGACAGGATATGACAAAGAGGAATGAAATGCAGTCCCTGGTCGTTAAGGAGGGCGTATAAACCTACCTTATAACATGGCTGTGTCTCCACAGCCCCACTAGAGGCAAACGCAAGGAAATTCTGGACCCATAACCTCAACAGCGCCCCCTTTGTCCCCACGACCCCAAACCCTCTGCACTCTGCCCAGATAATCTGCCAATGACTGGTTATTCCCCATGGGTCGTTAGTCATGCTGCTTGGCTGCTGCTTCCAGATACGGAAATACTTTTTCGCTAAGAGATGTTTACTAGATTTTTAAAGAGTACCTACCTACCTGTGGCATCACTTTTGATCTACACTTCTGAATTTGTACACTACCTACTTTTAAAAAAATAACAGCTTCGTTGATATATAATTCAAATACCATATATTTATCCTTTTAAAGTGTTAAGAATCAGTGGTTTTAATATATTCACAGAGCTGGGTGCTTGGGTGGCTCAGTTAAGCATCTGGCTTTCTTGATTTCAGCTCAGGTCATGATCTCAGGGTCCTGAGACTGAGCCCCAGGACAGGCTCCACACTCAGTGGGGAGTCTGCTTGAGATTCTTGCTCCCTCTGCCCCTCCCCGACCCTGCTCGAACACGTGCGCACTCTCACTCTCTAAAATACAGATATAGATATATTTACAGAATTGTGCAATCGGCACCACGACCCGAATTCCAGAACATTCTCCCACCACAAAAAGAAAACCCCTACCCATGAGAGGTGCTCACCATTCCCCCACCCCATCCCCTGGCAACCACCCATTTACTTTGTATCTCTATGGATTTGTCTGTTCTGGACATTTCATATAAATAAAACCATACACGATCCGGTCTTTTGTGCCTGGCTTCTTCTACTTAGCATAATGTTTTCATGGTTCCTCCATGTATTGTGTATCACAACCTCATTCTTTGTTATGCCTGAATAATATTCCACTATACATACAGACCACATTTTGTTTATCCATTCACCCATGGATACCGATCTGGGTTATTGGCTATTGTGGACAGTGATGTGTGTGTGCGCAAGGTTTGTGTGGACCTATTTCATTTCTCTTGGGTGGATATCTAGGATTGGACTGGCTGGATCTATGGTAACCTCATGTCTAATCTTTTGAGGCAGCCAGACTGTCTCCCAGAGGATCGCCTCACTTTACATTCCCACTAGCAGCCTATGAGGGTTCCAAATTCTCCACCTCCTCACTCTAATACTTCTGTATTGGAGGGCTGATGGGGCATCCCCCTGTGGGACCACTCGTCTCTAAGGCAGTCACTATCGTTACGTCCAGCTGCGGTGGGGAAAGGACAGTCTGTCCTGCTGGAGAGTGAGAGGTCTCCCTCCCAGTTCCAGAAGTTCATGCCCAGCCTCCCAACACTGGTCAATTACTCTCCCACCAAAGCAATGCTATCTCTGCTCGTGTAAGGAATAAAGAAGTGCATTTGTTCAGGTAGGTATTTTAAATAATTTGAAATAGTGGTTGTGATCGTCCCAAGAGGTGAAGACTAAATTTCTCTCCCCAGTGCTTTCTATGTAATACTTAAGCTGAGCACGGACAGTATGCCAGGCATCGTTCTAGAGCATCATGTAGTTCATTTAACCCATACGACAACAGGAAAGTAGATATTCTTCTTTTTTAAGATTTTATTTATTTATTTAAGAGAGAGGGGAAGAAAGAGCACAAGCAGGGGGGCTGCAGGCAAAGGGAGAGGGAGAAACTGGCTCCCCACTGAGCAGGGACCCCCATGCAGGGCTGAATCCCAGGACCCCAAGATCATGACCTGAGCCGAAGGCTGATGCTTGGTAGACTGAGCCACCCAGGAGACCCTGAGAAGTAGATATTCTTTCTCTAATTGACAGTCCAGAAAATGAAAGAGAAAAGTTAGGTACTGTCACCCTGCCGCGGTCACCCAGCAGCCACAAAGTCAGCTGTCGATCCTGGGCAGCCCAGCTCCATAGCCCCGAGGAATGAACGAGCCTTTGACTCTCACTGCTGATTCCAGGGGCAGATGTAACTGTGCCATTCAAGAGCTAGAAACAGGCATGAGGGAGTGAAAATGCACAGAGTGGGGTAATTTTCCAGCCTTTTCTTGACATCCAAAAAGCTTACAGGATGGAGGCTGGAAAGGGGGTAAGAATACGATGAAAGAAGCTGAGCCACAAGTTGGTAACTGCTGATGGCGGGTGATAAACACACAGGAGTTCACTGGAATATTCTGTCTGCTTCTGTACATACTGGAGATTTTCTATGCTAAAAAGTAAACTATGGTCTCAAAATATCTCCGTCGAGATATTCAGTAATCACAAAGGGGAAAACGGTAAGCCTACAGCAGAGAATTGGCCAATTTCACCCTCACCTGGGGGTCAAGGTTAGCCTGATATAACAGACAGACATTGTGCACCAAGATGACGTACCAAGAAGAGTCCAGCATCGGGATATTCATCCCCCAAATGCACAAGCTCAACCTAATCATGAGAAAACCCCAGACAAACCCAAACTGAGAGGCCTTCTGTAGATACCTGACTAGTACTCTTCAAAAGTGTCGAGGTCATGAAAGACCAGCAACCACAGAGGAATTGTCACAAACTGAAAGAGACCAAGGAGACGTAACAAAAACGCAGGTGACATCCTAGATTGGCTCCCAAACAGAGAAAAGTGGAAAGACCAGTGAGGACCAGTAAGTTCTGCAACACTGTTTCATAGTTGTCCAGAAAGGAGTTGACATAGGACCCTACACTACCCTTAGAAAGGCCTGCTTGCAAGGTGGTCTTTGCCTGGCTTCTGGGAACTTGGGAGTTTGGGGATATTCTCACCATTGCCTAACTTATAGGGTGGCTTACTGTGCTGATGCTGTCTGTTCAAACAACATTTTCTTTCCCTCCGGGAGTCTAAAATGTTGATGTGAATCAGGCAGAGGGGAACTACATGACCCGCCTCCCCAGTAAACATCCTGGGCACTGCCTCTAATGAGCTTCTCTGGTAGACAGCTTCTTTATCTGTTGTCCACTGCTCATTGCTGGAGAAATTAAGCGTGTCCCATGTGAACCCACAGAAGAAGACACTTGAAGCTGGCACCCAGTTTCCTCCAAGCTTCACCCATACACCTTTCCCCTTTTTTTTTGCTCTGTATTTCCCCTGATTTTGCTCTGTATCCTCCCAGTGTAATAAAGGAAAGCCATGAGTAGGACTGCATGTCCTGTGGGTTCTCCTGGTCAATCAGTGGGGGTGGTCCTTGGAACCCCCAATATAGTAGCTGTACCAAGAGGAATTTCTTGCATCTGATACACTTTCTGTGGTTTTGTCAGATCTTAACATACAGGGAAGTTATGTAGGGGAAAGCTTTACAGAAATTGTTTTTGCATGATCCATTAATTATCTCAAAAAGTCAATTATACTTTTTCTTACTCCACCAGTAATTCATGTCTGTGATGCAAAATTTGGAAGATATAGGTGAGCATAAAGAACAAAATAAGAAATCCTAAGAACCCTCCCTTTCCAAGAAAAGCAGTCAATGGGAAAAACAACACCTCTTCCCCTGATGGGTTTCTCACCCACCAATCGCTCTCCCCAGAAGGCTACGGAGAAATAGTTTGGGGGATCCAACAGTGACGGCTGTGGGGAAGCAGGTTTTGGTAAAACGAAGTCAGACTTGATGGGTCCCACCAGGTTTAGTCAACACAGTTCAGCTGTAGACAACCTTCCCTCTTTACCAATGAAAAATTTTGTCTGAAATTAATCATGGAAAAGTGAAATATGAACCAGCAGAGTTTACAGACGCCACAGCAAACTGGGATCAGTAGTAATATAAAACAACATCTTTTTTTAAGTTGATTCCTGGGGTGCCTGGGTGGCTCAGTCAGTTGAGCATCCGACTCTTGGTTTTAGCTCAGGTTGTGGTCTCAGGTCGTGAGCTCAACCCCCACGTCGGGCTCCCTGCTGGGCATGGAGTCTGCTTGAGATTCTCTCTCTCCCTCTCCCTGTCTCTTCCCCCACCCCACAAACAAACAAAGACTGACTTTTGTAACAGAAAATAACAGTGTTTCAAGACATGGTGCACGTAGGTCAAAAGACACAGGAATTACCTTGAAGGGGAGGCCCCTGGGCCAGTCGGGGACAGTGTGCACCAAAATAAAAACATCTAATGCAATATAAGCCCTTGAACAAAATAAAAATCTACACATTTGTATTAACATAAATAAATGAATAAAGAATAAGAAAAACTATTTTTTTTTAAGATTTTACTTTTAAGTTATCTCTACCACCCAACATGGTGTTCGAACTTACAACCCCAAGGTCAAGAGTCACATGCGCCACTCACTGAGCCAGCCAGGCTCCCCAAGAAAAGCTATTTCCTTCACAGAACGTCAACAAATAAATACCAAAGGAATAAAAGAAAAACTTGCCATTTTGCCACCTGATTCCTGCAAGAATCATAATAAAAATCTGGGGTAGAAATTTGCAATGAGCCTCGAAGCATCCCCCACCCCCGCCAGATTACTTATTGATTACTAAAGGAAAACGGTGATCTGTGGGTGCCCCCTTCAGCAAGGGATGAAAATGAAGCTCACCAGTGCGGGACGGTAGGCGTCCTGAGCCCGCTGATGGGCTGCTCTGAGGACAGGACATCACATGGGTTGTGTTCCTGCCCCCAAACGCTGGAAATGGAAAGCAAGGATCTGCTCGGGGAGGTCCCAGCAGACTCCACAGCCACACTAAGGTCCCCGCACAGGCATGGAGCTGAACGGCTCGGGTGATGGGGCTGGAGCCATGGGTACAGCGTGAAGCCACACAATGGAGAATTAAAAGTGTCAAACAGGGTGGCAGCACCTGGGTGGCTAAGTCGTAGAGCGTCTGCGTTCAGCGCAGGTCATGATCCTGGGATGGAGCCCTATGTCGGGCTCTCTGCTCTGCAGGAAGCCTGCTTCTCCCTCTCCCACTCCCCCTGCTTGTGGGCCCTCTCTTGCTGTGTCTTTCTCTGTCAAATAAATGAATAAAATCTTTTAAAAAAATTTTTTTTAAATTAAAGTGTCAATTACAACTGTATGTTAATAACTGGAATTTAAATAAAAACATTAAAAAAACTAAACACTGTCCAAGACAAAAGGGAAGAGAAGGCATGGGGCTACTGCCCCAAGAGGCCAGCACCGGCTGCTGCCAAGAGCCACGGTGGCCACCCGGGAGAAGGCGTGAGTTGCTGACAGGAGAGGAGATGACCCCGGCGTTCCACCAGACTAACAGGGAGGCCCTGTCTGGAGACAGCGCTGACTGAGACCCGTGTCACCAGCCAGGCTCTGAGCCCGTAGGTGGGAGACAGGAGGTAGGGAGGCATGATCACTTGTGAGTGATGAATCTACTGACCTTCTCTGGCCTTGGGTCCCTCACCTGCCCAAGAGGAAGAGGGAGGCCCTGGAAAGCCCCTTAGGACAGCACAGTACTCAATAAGGCCTCTTGACTTGCTGACTCCTGCAAAACTGGGAAGTAAGCCAAAAGGAGGCTTGGGATCCGTGAAAGAGGGGACCTCACAGAAGAGACACAAAGCCCTGTCCCCAGATGGTGGCAGAAGGGGGGGGGGTGTCTCCAAAAAACAACAGTGCGGCAGGCCTAGAGGAAGGCTGCAGGGGAGGGGAACGGAAGCCGGCAAACGCAGTATGTGGGAAATAACCTTGGTAAGTTGTGTTAAGTGTTGGTGTGTGTGTGTGCACACACAATTCAGTGGCTCTTAGCATATTCTCAAAGCTGTACAACCACCATCGTTATATAATTCCAGATATTTTTACCAACTCCCCCCTGCCAAAATAACCCCATGCCCATTCATTAGCATTCAATCCCTGTATCCCCCAAATGCCAAGCCCTGGCAACTACTAGTCTTGCTTTCTGTCTGTAAGGATTAGTCTATTCTGGACATTAATGTAAATGGGATCCCACAACGCGCAGCCTTCCGTGACCGTCTCAGCATAATGTTTTCAAGTCCATCCATGCGGTATCATGGATAGATCAGGGCTTCCTTTCTTTTTATGGCTGGATCATACTCTGGTGTATGGATGGACCCCATTTCATGAATGCATTCATCTACTGATGGGCCTTGGATTGCTTCCGCCAGCTGGCTACTCTGAATAATGTTGCTATATATATCCACCTACGGGTTTTCATATGGATGTATGTTTCATTTCTCTTGGGTAGATCCCCAGGAGTCCAGATGCTGGGTCATACGGGAACTCTATGTTTAAATTTTGAGGAACCACCAGTGTGTTTCGCAAAGCCACTGTCACATTTTCCATTGCCATTAGCAGTGTAGGAGGGTTCCAATTCCTCCGCACCCTCACTGACACCTGTCACTGTGCGTGTCTCTTACCATAACCATCGTAGAGGGTGCGAGGTGGTATCTCCTCGTTGTTTTGATTCGCAGTTCCCTGATGCCTAATGAACTCGAGCATTTTTTTGTGTGCTTACACAAGTTTCCAAGATTTTCCATATCCTTTCACATCTCCCATTCTGCCCTACCAGCTCAGAAATGCTCGGCATCCAGGTGCTTCACCCTCCTGGTCTCTGTGTCTTCCCGCCTCCCAGGCACCACCGGGGAGCCCTACAGAACCTGCAGTCTCGGCTTGCAGATCCGGATGGGGATCAGAGAACCTCTCATCAATCACGTATGGGTTTGACAGACAGAAGGAGGCAGAGGCAGGGCCGGGGGATGGATGAAGTGAAGCCCCAAGGTCTCCGGACAATCTTTCCGCCAAGCTGAGCCACACCCCCGAGTCAACACCTGCCACAAATTCCGCACATCCCACGGGCCAAAAATGTACACGCAACTGCAATACGAGTGCTCATTCGTCTCCCAGGCCTGATGTGGCACAAACAGGACACAGATCCTGCCCCTGGGCGAGCACGGGGAGCCACGGCACACGGGCGCCCGTGGGATGTGGAGATGCCTGGGGGTCGAAGGAGAGCGCTCCTGACGCTACCCAGAGACACTGACGAGGTGTCCAGAGCAGACCGCGGGCCGAGCTTGCCGGGAGGGCGCGAACCAGATAGGAAATAGTGCGGAAGACATTTAGGCAGTGGGAATAGCACATTCAAAGGCCCAGTGTCAGACCATAGCAGGTGTTTTAGTGAGACTGAAAGGAGTAGCAGGGTCACAGGCAGGGTCGTAGGCAGACCCCAGGGCTGAAAAGAAAGAGATCGCTAGCTCCCTGAACATCATATAGACCTTTTTTCAGCAAAGTTACGAGAACTGAAAGTCACTGTAAAACCACCACCTAAACTCATTCAGTATTCTCTCTGTATTATTTCTTCTTGGAGAAGTTTTACTGCTAAAGACCAAAGAATGCACGTTAACCCCCTACCACAGGGTTAAGAAATGCTAGGATAACTTGGGGAACGCTGCTGTGTGCCCCAAAGTAGTGGTCTTCAAATCTTCAGCTTGCATATCACCCTAAAAAGTTACAAGAAACTGTGTCTCATATATTTTTAAGTTGACATATAAAGGTTTTCAGTAGAAGCTTGGATAGGTGCAAAGAATGGAATTCTTGGCTTAGGGCAGAAACTGATATTTTAAATAGAACTATTATATCACTCTTTTAAATGTATTCTAAGGAATCGAAGTGTGTTGTGTTTCCCACTGTCATCTATTTAAAAAGTACATGAACAGGGGAGCCTGGGTTGCTCAGTTGGTTAAGCGTCTGCCTTTGGCTTAGGTCATGGTCTCAGGGTCCTGGGATCCAGCATGTATCGGGCTCCCTGCTCAGTGGGGAGTCTTGCTTCTCCCTCTCCTCGGCTGCTTCCCACCCCAGCTTGTGCTCACTCTCACTTGCTCTATCAAATAAATGAAAATATAAATAAATAAACAAATAGTACATGAACAAATTTTGTCGGTCAGAAATTTTTATTCCTTTTTCTCCATCAACAAAATTCCATTTCCCCTCAGGAATCTCATCCTAATAAAATCATCTTCTGCTTGAAAGTTTTAACCTCTCTGCTTTACTTGTCTCAATAAAGATATGCAAAAACTGATATTTTTAATTATTTTACTTCTGTGACCTAAGTATTAAAATTTTTTTATTCTAGGATGATTTATAGTTATAATTAGCAATAGTACAGAATTGATCAACACATCAACGCTCCAAATTTTGATAAAAACGTAACACCTAAAAACTTGGAATCCACTGGAAATATATATGTTAAGAAATGAATGGGGGCGCCTGGGTGGCTCAGTGGGTTAAAGCCTCTGCCTTCAGCTCAGGTCATGATCTCAAGGTCCTGGGATCGAGTCCCGCATCGGGCTCTCTGCTAGGCAGGGAGCCTGCTTCCTCCTCTCTCTCTCTCTGCCTGCCTCTCTGCCTACTTGTGATCTCTCTCTGTCAAATAAATAAAATATTTAAAAAAAAAAAAAAGAAATGAATGGGTCCTTCTTCTTTACTGCACCCCTGGCTGGAGACTACTTACTGCTGATGAGACAGGAGACAACCGCAAGTCCATCCCTACGTTCCATTCTCGTAGATTAAACATTGGGAAAACTTATTCACATAGGTCAGTATGGGGAAATCGAAGGAATTGTATTGCAGTAAGGTCACTCCACTCTTTAAACTCTTTGCAAAGCATTTGCCAAAAATCACACCCTTATCTATCATCAAAGAACCTCTTTGAATGATGTCAGCTGACAGACCAGTTAGGTTCTCCCTCCACTGCGTCTAAAGGGCGGGAAACCACCCGAGGTGGCATTCAATGTCTCACCTCAATTTTTTTTTTTAAAGATTTTACTATTTATTTGACAGAGAGAGAGAGATCACAAGTAGGCAGAGAGGCAGGCAGAGAGAGAGGAGGAAGCAGGCTCCCTACTGAGCAGAGAGCCTGACAAGGGGCTTGATCCCAGGACTCTGAGATCATGACCTAGTCCAAAGGCAGAGGCTGAACCCACTGAGCCACCCAGGTGCTCCTCACCTCAATATTCCACACGGCACTTGTGTTTGCTTCCCCAGAGGCTGCTGCAGCTGGGGCAAGCCTCCATCCACAACAAAAAGGGTGGGTGCATGGGTGGGGGTAAAACACACCTGAGGCCCCACTGCAGGTATGGGATTCAGGCAGGAGTCTGCACGGAGGCCGCAGGTCTGAAACCTGAACCTCCCCACTCACACGGAGCCCAGAAAGCGCCACTGCAAGACCACTGCTCCAAGGCACACGTCTGCAGACCTCTGGGCTACTGCACCGGTCCAACCTGGAAAGGAGGCTTTGTTCCTGTGGACACCAAGAACAGACGGGGAACTGAGGATGAAGCAAGGACAGAAAAGGGTGATAAAAAGACCATGAAGGGCTTTAAAAAAAAAAACAATAACAAAAAAACCAAGCCAAGCTGCATACATCCGAATTCTGCTGCCTGCCCCGTGGAAATTACACGGACCGAAAGCGTTCGCCTTCCTTGGCTGTCTCCTGCCACCCCCACTTCTCCCTCACTGCACCCCAGAATCTCCTCCGTCTTGGCCCGCCGTGTTCTGCTCTCGTTGTTCTGGAAGCAGAGGGCCATCCTTTCAACCCCAGATTTTCCAAATGAGCAGTAAATGGGATAGAACATTCTGACCATTCCGTCACCAGCATTCTGATGTGGTCTCATAACCCAAAATTATTCCCTCTCATACGCACTTGATATGACATCAGCTACCACACAAGTTTTTAATACACAGTAAGCAGATGGCCCCAGGAACTTCCCTCGTATCTCACATCTGGTATTGTACTCCATATAAGGTGTGAGTCCGATTTTTTAATAAAAACATGGCCTGAGCTTGTAAAAGTTCAAGTAAAATATACCTCTAAAACTGCTGTATTTAATTTCCAGTCATGAAAGTCTAAAACTATTGTAAAATAATACTCAACCTCTTTCATAGATCCGTTCAACGAAGCTTAAAACTGCTTTCCTTTCAGAAAGGGAAAGAGCTTCATAACCAACAGCTTCTTGAATTCACATGTGCTATCTTACTTTCGTGAGTCTGAACTGCAGAGATTTTATAACCTTTCAATCTGGACAAAATTAGTTTGGTTAGTAGCACAGAGTAATAACGTACTGACGTTTCTGGGGAGTGGGGTGGGGGCTGGGAAGGGACGGGGGAAGGGAAAAGCAGAATTGCTGAAAATGAAATCACGTCGGTCACCTGACACTTGGAAGAAATTAATCTTGCTTTCGAAATGAAATTTAAGAAATTCACGCTAGCAAGATAAAGACATCAACAAACACGCAGGCGACCATAAACACGCTTCTCTGATTAAATGCCCATTTTCGGCTATGTTACCGCACTTTCCATGAGGGTGGTGTGTAAGGAAGTGTGTCTATCAGCACAGCACAGACCTGTGCGAGTTCAAGCTCACAGCCGTGCAGCTGACCAGACGGACCTAAGCGGCTACACCCGCGAGGCGTCTCCCGCTCCGAGCTATGCAAGGCGCAGTTCCTTTAATTAAGACGATGGTTATGATCGGAGCAAATCCACAGCGGAAACACAGGGATCACATTCCTTCGATCATAAATTCCTCAAAAGCAATCTTGCTCTAAAGGCAGCTGGTTCTAAATCAAAAGGTAACTTTCATTTCCTTTAAATAATTCGGTTTCATCTTTAACTATCATCTTCAACCACAAATTTTTAAATCGTTACTAAATTGGGTAACTAAGTAGAAATAAATAAGTATTAGGCACTGGCTATAAAAGAAAGCCAAAAAGTTGAGTAGTTTAAAAAAAAAAAGTGTTCTGTTCTAACGAATTGACTCTGTAATAAATATTTCTCCAAAGAACTTTCATCCTAGTGTTTCATTTTTCTTTTTGGGGGGAGGGTGTGGGGCAGGGAGGGTTCCGTTAGCCTCCCTTGTCAGAATTAAAATGCAAGCATCAGCCGACGGGCCACTGTACAGAAACAGGCTCTGTCAAATTTCTGAGGGCCAAAGTGGAAACTGGCGTGTGCACTGGGTTTGGGAGGCAGTTTAAGAAAAGCTATCCAGACTAAAGACACTGTTGATGACCAGCTCCCACAGGAGAGAAACGTCGCCCATGTCCGTAACAACAGTGTGATGCAGTGGGCATCGCAAAACCCAATCTAAGAGCAAAAGGTAGAGATCAGCTAACTATGCATTAGGAAGAAATGACTGGACAAAAAAGTGGCCTATTCTTGCTGTGGAATATCATGCAGCAGCAAAAAGGAAACACTGTAACAGGTGAGTCTCCAAGGTGCCTGGCGAATGACGGAATAAATGACGGAATAATGCAGCCGCAAGCCAGAGAGCGGTGCACCCAAATCTATTCTCCCTCCTTCCCGGCTCCCCCTGCATCTCCTTTCAGCCAAGCTGGCCCGGGCCAGGCTCTTGCCAAAGGATGGCCAGGGCGTACCACTCTAGGTTGTTTAAGAGAAAATCTCTGGCCCTCTATTTCCACCCTTCTGCCATTCCCACCAGCTGGACAACCACCAGACTGACCTAGAAAGCCACATGTTAAAAGACACAGAGCCACGGTCAGCCTGGCTCCCCGAATGACTGCAAGGAACGCGGCAGCCCAGTGACCTTGGCTACTTATCCTGGACTCTCGCGTGAGGCAGAATTCACTAAATGCCTTTCCTTTAGAGCCAGATTGTTAGGGTATCTCCGCTATACAGCGACTCGGGTGTTTATCTCAATATAGAAGCATAGCATCAGACGCCTGTTATATAATTCGATACAGGAAAGCCTTGAAAAAGACAGATCAACCTCCCCACAGTGATTACAGAGGTCGGAATGAAGGATGGGAAATGCCCGGGCAAATGAGGGAAACAGGATTGTGGTGAATTTTAACCTTAGTTGCAATGTTCAATTTTATGAAAGCAACATACATCCGTGTATAATAGTGATCATTTGAAAAATGAAAACAATCTACACAATTTTATGATTTTCAGTATCGATGACACCGTTCCTCTGCATTCCCCGCTTATATTTTGATCCCAACATAACTCTCGCAAATACATCTTTCCACAAAGCAGAAAGGAAATGACAACCAAATAACAACTGTAATGGAGAAAGGCATCAAGAAAAGATTGTTTGCCTGTCACCCATACCCCCAAAAGGAGTGCCTGGTGCAAGCAGAGAACTTTGCCCTGATGGAGTGTGGTCCTGCCTGTCTGGGGGTCTCCAGACCCTGCAAGCAGCCCATCTCCCCAGGCCAGGAGTGGCCCTGGGCTTCGCCAGGAGCTGGGGAGGAGGCGCGGAAAGGTTGAGGGCAGCCCCTCCTCCCTGCAAGCTGCACTTTTCTTCCCATGAAAAATGGAGAGACTGGAGAGACTGTGTCTGGGCTCTGACTCCTGAGATTCATGCCTTGGCTGGAATGTTTAAGGGCAAAATTACAGCTTTTTTTTTTTTTTTTAATGACCTGAGTCCATTTTTTAGGGGAAAGAGGTTTAGGTGTAGACGAGTTCCTTCCAGCTATCTCCTGACGTGCCAGAAAAGGGATTTTCATTTCCAAATCCCATTTCTTTTCTACAGATTACCTACGTAAACTGCATTCTGTGTTTTCACAACCCCCTTTGCCGTTAAAAAGAAACACACACACACACACACACACACACACAAAACCACTGGGAGAACGCGATGCCACGCTGAAGAAGTTTCATGCGACTCAGAGAAAAACTACCTCGGATGATTTTCGTCTTTACCAGATGTACTTACTCCTGTTAAACCAACCGCCCCGTAAGAAAGTCTTTTTCTGACACCATAGCCTGATTTGGTTAATCCTTCACTCTGAATTTGCTGACATCCTTCATCTCGTGTTGATATCAGCAGAGTTGCAGGCTGAGAACTTCAGCGCTCCCTCCAAGGAGTGCATCAAATCCAAGGCCCTTATTGTTAAAAGAAGTGGGGTCATCCCTTAGAATGACTTTATGAACGATTAGGGAGCCTGATTTCTGGAGGACTAGAGCAGGGGTCGGAGCAGCAGAGACCCACCTTCAAAATAAAAGCTTTGACCCCAGTTACCTATGGCAACCCCAAACGGCAAGGATTCAGAAGACTGAAAGCCGCTTGCGGAGATTTTCAAAGGGACTTCGGAGGTTGATCCTGAAGGACTGACCGTGGTGGGATCTGGCTGCTTCATTTGTGAGCAACATAGTGTCTGGCTACCACCAGCCTGCCCACAAGCTCCATCTGACCACCGTGTCCCCCCAGACGTACTCTGAATACCACAGAGGAGCAGGGAGGGGGGAAAAGAGAACGGAACATTCGGAACGTTCTTATCCATGGGCCTTGTACACACTCTCAGCAGACAGTCCCTCTCGGGGTCATTAGCCATTCGCTTATTACCTTTATTAGTTACTACTCACAGGGATCTCCACCCAAATGAGCACACTACGCCTTCCCATTTCCTAAAATATCTTCCCAGAAAAGAGTTCACGAATAATGTAAAAACTAAACTATCAAGAAGGAGAAAGCAAGGGCGCCTGGGTGGCTCAGTGGGTTAAGCCTCTGCCTTCGGCTCAGATCATGATCTCAGGGTCCTGGGATCGAGCCCCACATCAGGCTCTCTGCTCAGCAGGGAGCCTGCCTCCTCCTCTTTCTCTGCTTGTCTCTCTGCCTACTTGTGATCTCTGTCAAATAAATAAATAAAGTCTTTAAAAAAAAAAAAAAAGGAGAAAGCAGCAGCATTAGTACCTGGGTCATTGTTAAATCAGCTGTTGGCAAAGCTGCTCAAGTCGGAGATAGAAGGGTTTTCCTCTCAGTCTCCCCCCAGAGGTTACTGTTAAAGAATCAGAGTTGAAAATGTCCCTCAAAATCGTAAGGACTGGGGTGAGGGGGTTTGCTTCACGACAAAACATCACATGAGGAAAAAAAAAAATTTTTTTTTTAAGATTTATTTGAGAGAGAGAGCGAGAGCACGCTCGAGCGCAAGGGGGGTGAGGGGCAGAGGGAGAGAGAATCTACAACTTGACCGCAGAGCCTGACTCGGGGCTCGAACCCACGACCCTGAGATCATGACCTGAGCCAAAATCAAGAGTCAGACGCTTCACCGACCGAGCTACCCTCAGCCCCATTAGGAGGAATATCTTAAAAGACTAGTTACAAGAAGAATTCCCAATAACATTTTGAGCTAGAGATATCCAAGACTAAAATCCAAACACTACGAGAAGAAGGCCACCTCCTCCCAGGGCCGCCATGACTGTCTGAAAGGACGTTGGCAGGAGGGTCTGGAAAACAGCATCTAAGGAAGAAGGGAATTCAGCACCTGCCCCCCTCGCCCGCCTCCGGCTAGAGCCTTGGAGAGGCTCTTTTGAGCAACAGTGGAGTAAAATTACCCCCAGAATATACATTAATGAGAATATTTGAAATAACGAGAACGCTGCTAATTAGATCTTCTCTTTTTTAACACGAGGCTGAGCGCTTTACGGCAACCCTGAGACTCGCCGTGTGCCCAGCAGGGAGCCCCCCACTCGGCACACACTTGTAAAGGCCACGACAGCAGGCTGGACCATATGAGGTGTGAGAAATGAAAACTTTATGTGCAGACAAATTTAGATTTTTAAAATATTTTCACGAGGGGCATAAATAAAGAGAAATTAGGCCACTGGGATTTCAGAAAACGAGAATACAGACTGCGATTTTTGTTTTAAATTTTAGTACTCAGAATACCCAATACCTAAGGAGTAAATAATCCGGCAAGTCACCAGAAGGAACACTTCGGTGTCAACTTCATACTTTTCGTCTACCTTGAGCTATTTTGTTCAAGGAAGGGGGGTAAAGTTGTGCACGATTTAAGTAAATGAAGGACGACAAGGAATGTGGGAAACGACACACATTTCCTTTTATGATGCGGCTATCATCTATAACCAAGAGTTTACACAAATGCAATTTTCACAAACTCATTTTGAGCATACTAGCGTGACTATTTTTACAATTCTTCCACGGCAAGTCGCTTATTACAAAAAATAAGGACACATTACAGCAAAGGTAAATTTTGGAGCAAACCAGCATGTACCACCCAGCGATAGTCTACTATTAGTACCCTATTATACTTGCCTTAGAACATATCTATCAACTAGACTGTGTATCCACTTAACTGCTTTTTGCATTTCAACATCAATTTCAGACAGCCCCCTCTTAAGACTTAAGACTGCATTTAACTAGAGTTCAATATTTTAGTTCATATGTAAAACTTACCTGCAGTGATAGTATAAGATCTGCTGGTTGGTTGGTTGGTTGGTTGGTTTTAAAATTTTGTTTACTTATTTTAGAGAAAGAGAGCATCAGGAAGTGAGGAATGGAAGGTGGGAGGGAAGAGGGAGAGAGAGAGTCTGAAGCAGACTCCCCACTGAGCATAGAGTCCAACACAGGGCTCGATCTCATGACCCTGAGATAATGAACTGAGCCGAAACCAAGAGTAGGATGCTTAACAGACTGATGGCACCCAGTGCCCCGAGATCTCTGCTGGGTTTTGACAAATGTATACACCCCGTTACTAAAAGCTCTATGGAAACAAGAAGCAGTACCATCACTCAGAAGGTTCCCCCTGTCCTTCCTGGTTGATCTCCACCCCAAGCCCCTAGGGACAAGCCCTCTTCTGGATCTCCTCCCACTGCAGACTGGATCTGCCTGCTCCAGGACTTCACGGAATGGAGTAAAACACAAGGTACTAGTTGGCGGAAGCCTCCTTTGTGCATAAAGTTTCTTGAGATTCCTGCCAGCTGATGCATATCAACTGTCCATCCTTTTTGTTTGCAGAGTTATATTCAAGTGTGTGAATATGTTACAATGTATCCATTCATGTTTGATGGACATTTGGGTTGTTTCCAGGTTTGGTCTATTAAAAATCAAGCTGCTATGCACAATGACATACAAGACGTTGTATAGACACATATTTTTGGCCGGTGTAGGGCTGTTGGGTCAGGAGGGAAGTCCACGTTTACTTTTCTAAACAACTGTCACATCATTTTTCCAAAGTGGGTACATCACTTCAAATTCCCACCAACAATAGGATGTTTAGGAATTGTGGTTGTTCTGCATCCTCACCAATATTTGGTGTGATCGGTCTTTTCTACTTTTAGCTCATCTGGTAGGTATGGTGGGCCAGTAGTGGTGTGTATCTCATTGTGGCTTTAATTTGCATTTCCCTGAAGACAGAAATTGTTAAGGATCTTTCCACGTGCTTACTTGGCTGCTGGCACTCCTATTGGGTCACGTGTTGTTCAAATGTTTTAACTGAGCCGCCATTTGACTATTGGGTTGTAGACATTCTTTATGTATCAGAGATACCGGGTTTTTGTCAAATGTGTGTTTGTGCAAACATCTCCCAGCATGTGGCTTATCTATTTGTTTTATCACTAGCTTTTTGAAGAGCACAGCGTTTTCATTTTTATAAAGTCTCATTGTCAATTTTTTTTTCTTTCATGGCTACTTCTTTATGTAACCAGTTTATGAAATCTCTGCCTACCACTAAGTCATGGAGATATTCTCTTTTCCTTTAGAAGTATTATAATTTTGGTTTAAGGTCTGTGATCTGTCTCAAACCAATTTCAGCGTGTGAGGTGAGGTAGGGGTTAAAATTTACTTATTTTCCTATGGACTGTGTTTATGGTTATGCTAGCACCATTTCTTTTTTTTTTAAGATTTTATTTATTTATTTGACAGAGAAAGAGCAAGAGAGCACAAGCAGAGGGAAGAGGCAGAGGGAGAGGGAAAAACAGATCCCGGACTGGGCAGGGAGCCCCACAGGAGGGGGAATGGTGGGGGCTCCATCCCAGGACCCCAAGATCATGACCCGAGCTGAAAGCAGACTCTTCACCGACTGAGCCACCCAGGCACCCCAGCTGGCACCATTACTTGAAAGACTTTCCTTTCTCTATTGGATTGTTTTGACACCTGTGTCAAAAATCAAATGGCCAATTAAGGGCAGGTCTATTTCTGAAATATTCTCTTCTATTGATCTATTTCTTGTTAATGCCAATACCATGTGCTTTGATTACTACAATTTTACAGTAAGTCTTAGAGTCAGAGAATAGGATTTCTCCAACTTTGTTCTTAATCAAAATTACTTTCTCCATTATAGTGTCCTTGCATATTTTTATGTAAATTATATGCAAACTTTGGCATCAGCTTATACATTTCTACTGAAACAACTCCTGCGATTTTCATTAAACTTATATTGAGTCCATAAATCAAATTAAAGCAAACTGGCATCTTAATACTGAGTCTTCTCTTCCAAAATCATGAAATCTCAATTTATTTAGATATTCCTTAACATCAAAAAAGTTTCTAATTTCTATTGTGATCTCTTCCTTGCCCCACAGATTATTTAAATGTGTTATTTAATTTTAAAATATTTGTGATTTCCCTAGATACATTTTTGTACTAACTTCTCATTTGATTCCACTGTGGACATTGCTCCATGTGAGTTCAATCACTTTATTTTTATGGAGACTTATTTTACGGCCCAGCATATAATCTACCTTGGTGAATATACCATGTGCACTTGAAGAGAGCGTGCATTCAGCTGGATGTCATGTTCTATAAACACCAATTAGGTAATGAGAGTTGATAGTGTTATTCAGATCTTTTATGCTTTTTACTATTTTTGGTTAGTTGTTCTACCACCTGTTAAGAAAGTGGTATTAAAATCTCCAACTGTGATTGTAAACTTTTCTATTTTTCTCTTTAATTCTGTCATTTTTTCGAAGCTCTGTTATCAGGTAAATACACGTCTATGACTGTTACGTCTTCTCAATGAATTGACCTTTTATCATTACAAAATACCCCATTTTATCTCTCCTACTTCTTTGTCCTGAAGTCTGTTTTACTGGATATTAATAAAGTCACTCCAGCCTTCTTAAGCTTGCTGTTTGCATGTATCTTTTTCCATCCTTTTGCTTTTAACCTCTTTATGTCTTTATAAATAAGTGTGTCTTAAAGACAATATATACTAAGGTATTGCTTTCTTTTCTTTTTTTTTTTTTTTTAATCCATTCTGACACTCTGACCTTTAACCACAGTGCTTAGTCAATTAGCACTTTGCTGAATTAGGAAAATGACTTTGTTCATTTTTTGGCTTTTCCTTCTATTTTTCATTCTAATATTCCTTTTTTTGTTGCCTTCTTTTGGAATATTGGGATATTTTAATTTACCTATTGGCTTTTTAGCTATACCTCTTTGCCTTATGTTTTTAAAGATTTCTTTTAATTAATTTATTTAAAGAGAGAAAGAGGAGGGGCAAAGGGAGAGAGAAAGAAAGGATCTCAGGCAGACTCCCTGTTGAGCCCAGAGCCTGATGTGGGACTTGATCTCATACCTCTGAGATCATGACCTGACCCTTCATTGAATGAGCTACCCAGCTACCCCTCTGTCTTGTTTTTAGTGGTTACTCCAGGGATTACATTATAAATGCTTAATTTACACACCTACCAAGTTTATACCATTTCACATCACATGTAGAAATACTACCACCACATATAGTTCCATTTAGCCCCTTTCTACTGTCCTTTATTATGTCCTAGTTGTCATACACACAACATCAGCATGCACAAGATTACGCAGGATGATGTTACAATTTTTGCTTTGGACAGTCATATATGGCATGCCTGGGTGGCTCAGTTGGTTAACTGCCTGCCTTCGGCTCAGGTCATGATCCCAGGGTCCTGAGTTCCAGTCCCGCATAGAGCTCCCTCCCCAGCATGGAGTCCACTTCTCCCTCTGCCTGCTGCTCCCCTGCTTGTGCGTACTCCTTCTCTGACAAATAAAATCTTTAATACATAAAATTTTAAAAAATAAAGTCGTGTGTGTGTATATTTAAAGATTTTATTTAATTATTTGAGAAAGCAAGAGCAAGAGGGAGAGAGAGCACGAGCAGGATGAAGGTCAGAGGGGCAAGCATATAACCCGCTGAGCAGGGAGCCCGATGGGGGGCTCGATCCCAGGACCCTGATATTGTGACCTGAGCTGAAGGCAGAGGCTTCACCTCCTGAGTCACCCAGGCACTCCAACAGTCATATGTGGTTTAAAGAAATTAAGTGGAGAAAAGTATTTTAAATTTACTTGAACATTTGCCATTTTGTTCCTTCTCGAAGGATCCAAGTTTCCCTCCGGTATATTTCCCCTTGCCTTCTGGAACTCCGTTGGCATTCTACCCAGCAGATCTGCACTATAACAAATCGTCTTGGTGTTCTCTTCTCTGGGGATGTATTTTGCCCTCGTTGTTGAAGCCTATTTTTGCTGGGTGTAGAATTTCCAGGTTGATAGGGTTTTTCTTTGAGCCCTTTAAAAATACCGTTCCACTTTCTTCAGACTTCCATGATTTCTGATGAGAAATCATGCACATTCAACTCATCGTTCCTCTGCACGTAAAGTGATTTTTTCCTCAGGCTGCTCTCAGTTTTTTCCTGTTATCTTTGTCTTCACCAGTTTGACTCTGATGTGCCTCGGTGTCTTTTCACCAGCTTTATCCTGCTTGGAGTTTGCTAACACACTGAGCTTGCCAATTCATGTCTTTTACCAATTTGGGAGATCATTTGGCCATTGTTTGCTCAAATATTTCTTTCTGTCTCATTCTGTCTCTCTTTCTCTCTTCATGGGATGCCAATTACTATACATTGGATATTTTTAGATTAGCCCACAGGTTCCTGGGGCTTACTTTTTTTTTTTTTTTTTTTTTAGTCTTTTCCTCTCTTCTTCAAACTGGGTAATTATTACTATTCTATTTTCACGTTCACAGAACTGGAGAACATGAGGAAGATCTAATCAAACTCCTATGGCTGATCTTTGAAGGGTTACTATAAGCTCGAGAAGTTAAAAGAAACATGCCATTGTAATTTTCAAAGGAAACTGTACTAACCAGAGATGTCCTATCCCTGCTGAAATTCAAGGAAATAAGGAAATTACTACCACAGAGTACTTAGTACTGCCTGAGTGCCAGAAACTAAACTGGGACTTTAACATATACCCTTGTACTTAACCCGGACAACAGCCTAGTAATATAGTCCGTGTTTTACAGATAATGGTACAGAAGAACAAACAAGTTAAGTAAGATGTCCCACTCGTAAGCTCAAGACCTGAGAACTTCATTTCAACTTATGACTCCTACTGTATCCCTTTCCGCAAAAAGTCTCCTAACAAACTTAAGAAACTCACCAAGAATTAGATACGTCAGCTAACCTGATTTCCTTTTACAACAAGATTAGCATTTACAGAGATGCCGGAAGGATGGAGGATATGGTGTGCTAGGATTTCAGCAAGCCACCTGTGGCAATACAGTGTTAGGGGCTAAGAATCCAGGCTCTCTAATAAACCTTTTAAATGCTGGTTCTACCATTTAACTCATCACGTGGCCCTGCCCAAGACGTTTCAACCCTCTAAGCAATTGGGTTTCTTTCTTAAAACGGGAACTATAATGGTACCTATCTCCGAGGGTCCTGGTAAAGTGAATGGGAAAAATGCACATAAGGCCCAGTACCCGCCACACAGCACATGCCAAATTAATGTTAGCCGTTAGGAAGGCACAACATCGCTGCAGACGGAAGATGAACTAATGGGAAATAATTGTACAATCGTGATGAAATAATATGAAACATTATAAACAACAAGTATTATTTGCCTCATCCTGTTCAACTTCTATCAACGTCTGCTTTTGTTCTATAATTTTCCAATTATCTTCTGGAAAAGAAATATTATAATGGGATCACTAAAGAATTATACAGAACCACTGCTTAAAAAAGAAGTATGCTTATTATTTGGAATAGAAAAACACTGGAAATGACACAAGAACATTCGCTGGAGATTGCTTAAATAAATCATGTTCAAACTGCATATACAGAACAAAAGCCATGTTTGTAGCAGACGGTCTGATTTCCTGGGAAGTGATCATTTCATAAACAACATAATCACAGTCTTACATATAGTATAGGAGGAAAACAGACTAAAAGAAAATATACCAAAAGTTTAATATGATTATTTATAGGTGGTGGGGTTATAGATGATTTTCATTTCCTTAGCAGAAATTACTATATTGTCTAGTTTCCTATAATGGCCAAGAATTCTTTTTATAGCCAAGAATAGTTTCACAAAAAATAATTAGTTTTATGTACCTTGACTGGCTTTATTGTCAAGGCCATTGGTCCTGCAGACCTAAAGTTTCCATCTCCAACATGGTGATGGAACTGAATGTTTATTACTGGAGATGCTTAGAGAAAAGGTGATATTGGGATTAATGGAGCCAATAACACAATCTTCCAATATTTTAAACTCTGAACTAATTAACAGATCCTTTATGTATCATTCGGGAGAAAGCTAAATACATTTTCTCTTCTTGGATCCATGGTCAGATTTCCTTTTTTGGAATGGGATGGGTTTTGAAGGACTCGTCCCCGGAGACAGCACTCACCCTGAGATGCTGGAATGAACTGCCTGAAGGTCTAACAGCTCAGTAAGTATTTGTAAATTGAACAAGGCCCAGAAAGTTGCTCACCGTCCAGGACTCGGCACACATCTGAAACAGTGCAGAGGGCATTCAGGCAGCAGAAGGTGACAGGGCACTGGCCTTTTGGGTCCCCACCCCCCACTGATCTGAGAGACCCCGAGAGTTTTGGTATACACCACTAGTCTGGTTTCAGATTTATAAGAGGTCAGACCCTTCATCCTATCTCAACTATGACCTCATTGTGCTAAACAAATTTGGTCTGTTTCCTGACAGTTTTACGGGTGCCACAGCAAAAAAGCAAACCTGCCCCCCATCTTAACCATGGCCTCTACCTCCACTGGCCGATAGCAGAACCCCAAGAGGGGCCTCTGAGGACCTTCAACAGTTGGGAGGCACCACACTTTGCAACAAAAAGAAGGGAACGGAACCAAAAGGAACGCCACCGAAGCTGAAAGCTATAGGAAGCCTTTTAACTGAGTTTCTAAACAAAAGCAGAAACAATCCTCTGTAAGCAGAGGTTCACATCAGAGATTTACAATCCTGACAGGCAACAGGCAAGTGTCCCGCACTACCTTCATGGATAAGAGCGGAGTGTTTAAAATCAAATTACGTTTCATTTTGGTGACGTTTAGAAAACAGCAGGTGCCATGGGGTATTTTCAGAAGTCAGGAGGATACTGAAGGAGCCCAAAGAAAATCTCCAGGAAAGCAGGACGAAAGCCCCTTGGATAAACCCTGCACCTCAAACTCCGCACCATCGTTCAAGTACACACAACCCATACCCCGACTCCAGGGCCGGTTCTAGACTGTGTTCATGAGCCGAGCAAGCTCCAATGAACGCTCAAAATCTGAAATGTTGACCAAGACTTCATAGAAGATAACGATGCACCTGCCCCACCTCCCCCACCCCATTCCCACCACTGCCCCCCCCCACTCCCCTCCCCTCTCAGAGCACTGCTAAGGGGTTCAGGAACTGAAGGGCATTCTCCACCAAAGCTGAGATCCCCTCTTGGAGTCTGGGCATCTGAGACCCAAGCTAGTCCAGCAGAGATTCCCCCTCTCAGACATCACTCATCTGTAACTGGAGACATTTGAGAAAGCACTGGCTAATCACCCCGAGACAACAGCCACTTAGCTTCACAGGGCGGGGACCCCCCAAGTTTCTCTGGGTTCCAGAGGGGGCCACGGTCACTCAGTCCTCATTTCCAGTCTGGGGAAGTCGGGACACTGAATGGTGCTGAGTTTTACGAACAATACGCATATAACATTGACGTGACATATACTCACAACCAAAGAAACACCGTATAATCCCTTTGTCATACAGTTGTACAGGAGGAGAAAGACCTTATCTCGTGACAGATAAACTTAAATCCCCATTGCCTTAGATCTTCTTGGAACAAGGCAGGGTATAAAAAGAAATAGTCCAGGGGTGCCAGGGTGGCTGTGGGTAAAGCATCTGACTCTTGATTTTGGCTCAGGTCATGATCTCGGGGTCCTGGGATCAGGCCCCACGCCAGGTTCCACGCTCAGCACAGACCCTGCTTGAGATTCTCTCTCCCTCTCCCTACCCCGCTCGCACTCCCTCTCTCTAAATATATAAATAAAATCTTTTAAAATAAATTAATTACTTAAAATTAAAATTTAAGGGCACCTGGGTGGCTCAGTTGTTTGGGCGACCGCCTTCAGCTTGGGTCATGATCCTGGAGTCCCGCATCAGGCTCCCTGCTCAGCAGGGAGTCTGCTTCTCCCTCCGACCCTCCCCCTTCTCATGCTCTCTCTCTCTCTCTCTCTCTCTCTCTCTCAAATAAATAAATTAAAATAAAGTTTCATCCCTCTCGCATACATACATTTCCTTCTTCAAAAAAAATTTTTTTAATTAAAAAAAAAATTAAAAGAAAGAAAGTCCAGCCAACCACTAAGATTTAACTGTCCCCATCAGCTGGGCTTGAGTGTCCAGGTGACAGGAACTTGGGTACTTTCTTGGCCAATGGTCTCCACACCTGTGCCCTGAGAGACCTGGGTTCTAGAAGGCTCCCCAGCCCCATCTGTACAGGGCGGGTAGTTCACGTAAATACAGGCTTTACTGCTCAACATAGATATACATAAGATTAAGCCACAGATCTAGTATAACCCTCTCGTTTTACAGATAAGGAAACAGATCCAGAGAATTCGGTGGGTTCACCCAACATCACACAGCTGGTGTGTGGGAATGACACAGATAATAATTGGAAGCCTAAGCTTCCAAGGTGACTGACACTGCCGTCCCACCATGTAGTTCCATTTTTGGGTAACTTCTGTACACACATGAGAGCCAATTTTAACCTGTGAAAACCACAGTAGCATCCAGGTGACCTCTGGAACCAAAGGCTAGAAAAAGAGGTAGGGACAGACCTCATGATAATCCCTTACTCTCCTCTTTTTCTCCCCTACCCTTCCCACATCCCGAAAAAATGCTTCTCTGCCAGGCAATGACTTCATCATTTTCCTTCTCACTAATTTGAATACTCTTGTGGGAGAGCCAAATGAAAAATGAAAATGATGAATGACCCCTTGTGCAATGCAGAAAAAATGCAGTGTCTGGGTCTCAGGGTGACGGAATGCCCCTCACGCAGAAACAGAACACGCTTCTCTCCAAAACAGAAAGCAGGAACAAGGGCATTTCAGAGCTCCGAGTGTGTTTGGACACATGGTAGGTGTGTAAAAGATTGTAAAGGGGCAGATGAAAGGAAATCAGCCCTCACCTCCAAAGCAGGTAAGTGTTTTTATGTGAAAGGAAAACAGAAATTTTTCTAAGTGAGTCACAAAGCCATGTCGGGGGAGAAATGGGAATGGGGCAGAGGTATGCAGAACAGGGCGAGGGGAAAAAGGTCTGCTTGATCACCTAACACATTTTTACTAAAACAAATGTTTGACCCCACAGCTCAGCCTCTACCCCCCACTCCCGTGGGTAAGTGGCCATACTTGAATGATCACAAACACCAAATTTGAAGAATATTTAAAATTTTTCCACGTAAAAACTAATGTTAATTCATGAGCTGAGTTTCACTTTTTTTAACTGAAGTATATTTGACATAGGACAGTCTACACATCGGAGATGTCTATGTTAATTTGATACAATGATACGCTGCAGTATGATTTATTGTGGCGATAACTGGCACCTCTAATACCTTACTTATCATTTCTGGGTTTTCGTTTTGTTTCGTTTTATTGTCTTAAGTAGGCTCCATGCCCAACGCGGGGCTGGAACTCACAACCCTGAGATCAAGACTCAGATGCTTTACTGACTGAGCCACCCAGGGGCCCCTCATATTACTAATCCTTTCTTTCCAGTGATTGGAGTGCTCAGGTTCTAGTCTTGAAGCGAGTTTGACGATTACAATATGGTACTATTGTCTACATTCACTGTGCTGTGCATTAGGTCATGAGGACTTATTTGAGAGCTTGAAGACTTCTCGTCGCAAACCTGTGCCCTTGAACAACACCTGTTCTAGCCCCCCACCCCCACCATTCTACCTCTGTTCTTAGGAGTCTGGCTTTTTTAGATTCCACACAGAAGTGATAGCACAGAATGCTTAATCTTTCTCCGTCTGACTTCTCTCATTAGCAAGATGTCCTGTCCATGTTGTCATATAACCAAGTTTTCAAAATGCTGCTTTCCTGTCATACATTTTTTCCGGCATGAGAACATGGGGACACATTCTCAATCTTCATCTTTGCAGTTTCCAAGGAGGCGGATGTCAGCAGTCTCCATCTGGAGAGAGATCTTGGTCGGACACCAAGGCAAGGGCTCCCCATTTCACGCCTCCCTCTGACCCTCTCAACGTGAGTGCCATTCCTAGAGTGGGCATCATGACAGTTTGAGAAATAAAGTATTTATTATTATAATACAATATTATAATATTCCCCTATTTTATCACTCACTCAAAAGAACAGAGGCACCTGACAAAATGAATGTCAAGTACAGTATCCAGCAAGCCGTTCTGCAGAGTAGTTAAGCATCTGAGGTGTTTAACGCCACTCAAGACCATCGCGCGACATCAAACGCACACACTTCCAACCAGTGCGAGAGGTCTGGGGGCTCAAGGAAGATGTGGGACTGATGAAAATGTTCAAAGAGTCGAAGTTCTGGCTCTTTCCAAATGACTACTGTTATCTGTGCAAACGATAAATTATGAAGATTTCAAAAAAGAATAAATCTGATTCAAAAAGGGGGGTAACTGGCGCCACATATTTTAAGGGTAACACAAACACAGACGACAGACTATGTTTTCTCATCTTTCAAGAAAAGCTGGACTAAAACAACCCACTGCTGGCAAAAAGAAGTAACTCGTGGGGCGCCTGGGTGGCTCAGTGGTTTGAGCCACTGCCTTCGGCTCAGGTCACGATCCCAGGGTCCTGGGATCGAGCCCTGCATCGGGCTCTCTGCTCAGCAGGGAGCCTGCTTCCCTTCCTCTCTCTGCCTGCCTCTCTGCCTACTTGTGATCTCTCTCTGTCAAATAAATAAATAAAATCTTTAAAAAAAAAAAAAAAAAAGAAGTAACTCGTGATGAGCCTTCATGCTTCTTGCGTGATGAGAAAAAGCTGCCAAAATCTTCCACAAAAACTCCACCCCAAGAAAACACGTATTACAATCGGAACAAAGACAATGCTGATCTGTTTCACGGACACTCGGGGCACTGCCACAGAAGAGCTCAAAAGAAACAATGAATTACACCAAAGCTTAAAGAATAGCCATCAACATGCACTCTCTGTGCTGGGGGCTTTGCAGACGAGTCTCAGTACCTCCTCCCCAGATCCTGGGGCAGATGCAGGCTCCTGGAAGGAAGGTCTCCCGTGTCTCCTGTCTTTCCCCACCGGGTCCCAGAGCCCACTGCAAAGGCCTGAACACGGCTGGTGCTGAAGAGAAATCAGCTGAGCAACTGAATTTAAAAAGAAAAAATGAAGAAGAAAGCAGAGCCTGGGACCAGCGACATTGCACGGATGAGGAAACAGTGGCTTGCGTGGTTTCTGATTTACCCAAGGTCACTCAAGTAGTAAAAGGCAGAAGTGGAATTCCAACCCTGGACAGAAATACCCCATCCCAAGATCTAAGCCCCTAGGTCAAGCCAAGAGTCTATCCTCAGTAATCAGAAGGGAGTAAACCATGGGGAACTAAGTGTTTCTGCAAATACTTCCCACAATGGATACTTTACCATCATGTCTAGGGATTCTGTTTGTGGTTTTGTCTGATTTCGTTCTGGGTTGTTTTTTGGTTTTTGGGTTTTTTTTTCTGGAAATCTGGTATACCCTCAAGAGATTAAAGCACCACCATCGCGAACATGGAAGGACTGTGTGGTGTGTTTGGGAGAAGGCTCCCGATGAAGACCTTCCGCTGTGTGGGGTCAGCCAGGCAGCCTGTCCTGTGTGCCTCTGAAACCAGCGATGTGCACCGCTCACATGGCTTCCCTGGACAGCGACCTTCTCCCTCACTCTTCTGAACCGTAAAACCTGGGATGCTTCAGGTTATCCAACCGCTAAATGTCGCTTAACGGTAGGAGAGAGACAAAGAAGGTCCAATCCTAATGCAGCTGCCCTCTACACAGCACATGCTGTCACTACCACAAAATGGCACACCGTGCGATGAGTTTACCCTACTTAAAAAGAAAAATCAGCTACACGACGTGAAAGCCAACATCCTAAAGCAGTAGAAATTAATGTGGAGGCATCTCTGGGAAAATAATGGGCTACTTCATAATTCAATTCAGGAGCGCAGCATGTGAAAGGTTAACTTATTCAGGTGTTGAACTGGGGCAAAAAAAAAAAAAAAGGGCATTTGATGGAGAACTTGCCAGAAGAGCCCGCCCTTCAGTCGTGACCTCTGGAGTGAAAGGCTGGAGTTATATTCGAAACCTCAATTTAGAAGTAAACATTAAAATGAAGGTTTCTTTAAAATTCTCCAATAATTTTCACTTGAAAATTATCAAATTGGCCTATAAAAAAAAAAAAAGCTCACACTAATTACGCCAAAGCAATCAACTTCTTAAAAACCCTTTATTTCACAATTACACCAACATCCCATTAATTTGGGACACTTGCCCTTGTATTTATTCTTTGCTCATTACCTGTGTGCACTTTAAGAGTGCACCAATAACACAATACAGGCATTAATATGTAAAACATCAACAAAAGCCATCTGGAAAGCTAATGAATAATCAAGGGATTTCAAATTAAACTACAGAATTTTCCCTTAGAATCTTTAGGACAACACTGTCAAGTTCAATCTATTCACTTCGCCTCCAGAATCAATTTTTCAAACCTTATGACAGGTCTAATCGCTTCCACCTGTGTCTCTCGCTTGACTCTTGACTGGCATGCTACCAGCCAGGGTGGAAATGTAGACAAAGACCCCTATTAGGATCCGGCTGTTTCTCTACTGTGAGGTCACTCAGCCATTAAATTAGTTCCAGCCCAATTTCTGTCTCTCAGGCCTCGACTTCAGGGGAGGAGGGTGGGCAGGAGAGCGAGTTAGGGGAACAGAACGAGAAGAGCAGAAAAGGGTAGAGAGATGTTTGGGACTGAGCAGACACACATGCAGAGAGGCAAAAAGCGAGCACGGGCCCCAAATTCTGAAAACAAAAATACCCTTTCTCAAATGACGGTGGCCATACTCCCCAATGCGATTTCCCCCAAAATGTTTTCAAAAATGTTGTGCTGGGATTGTTTTTCCTCTTCGTTCCCTTTGCTCGCAGGAAGTCCACTGTCTCCCATGCGAAGTGAGCCTAATTGCCAAAACCATTTCAGCCCCCCAGAGGTGCTGGGGAGAGGCTGGCTGCTGAAAGAGGCAGACCCGGGAAGATGACCGGATCAAGGGAGTGTCCAGCGCCCCAGATCTCACAGCTGAGGAGAGCAAGGCCCAGGGGACGAATACTGCCGTAGTTACAGAGCCAGATGGTGATAAAATCTTCAGTTCCAGCATTTTCCCTACCGGACCGGGAGATTTATGGCATCGGGAATGATGATTGACACACAGTAACGGCTCAAAAGAAAGTCACTGACCAGTCTATTTCTTTCCCTATATCACCTTACCGACTGCACACTTCTCTCTGCCCAAACCCCTCACACTCAGAACAAGAAAGGTGCACACAACGTGTCTGAGCTGAATGTGCACTGTGAGCTGATTCTTCCAATGCACTGTAAGGCCCAGAGCAATACCTTCTCCATCATTCTGTCAAGAGCCTAACACAGTGCCTGGCATAGAGAAGGTACGCCATAACGCTTACTCTACGAATGAAGGCAAACTTAAGCCGGAGAAATCGAGGGACTTAAACAATATTAAAAAAATAAACTTATTTAATAAAGAAATCTATATTATTCTTTACAAATAAAAAGGAGTCTGCCCTTGGTCCGTTTACTGGATATATAAGTATGTGGAGAAAATCAGTATAAACAAGTCTGTGGCCATCTGGCTCCCCACAAACCATGCCTTCACATATGCATTACTTCAGTATCTGATAGCGACTCAGTAAAAGTCATCAAAAAAGATGATATGCGTCAAAATCTAATAAGGGACAACTCCAAAATTATCACAACTCAGTTACTCCCAAGCTCTTGCTCTACGATCTAGTCTAATGCCTTCCCCACAGCAGAGACTTGTCACAAGATGGGACAGAAGGTGGTTTCCCAACCACGCCACATCTCTCCATGCCAGCGACGGACGGTGCTAACCCATCGCCCCCGCCGGTGCAGACCCCCTACCACCACCTGTAGCTCACATCTGCAAAGAGCTTCCAGGGTGCACAGCTGTAGGATGTGACCGGGGGACACAGTAAAGTTCACTAACCCGGATGCAGTACCGAGCCCATGTCCTTGGGACTCCATCCAACTCGCTGAGCTAACTGGTCACAGGAAAACCTACCAGGAAATTGGGCAGAAGGAAAAAGAAAGGTGTCAAATGGCAATCAAAGCCAGCATCGCATTCAAAAGGTTACCATGACGACACAGCAGAAAACATATTTCAGGGTCAGAAACACATGCCAGGGAACAAAACTGGAGCAGGGAACACAGGGTGAAATTGTGCATCCTCATCGGCCCGGTGGGCAGCGGAGCCAAGTGTGACTACTGGAGGGCCAGCGCTCGCTGACATGTTGAGGGGGAGCCCACAGGCCCTTCAACTGCCTTGATTTAGTTGCTAGCGAGCAGCTCCCTTATCTTCCCTGGTTGCTCCCTTCCCCCAGAGCTCCTGCCCCTCTCCCAGTTTACTAATACCTTTAACATTCCCAGCTCAAGGGCAGAGGGGAGGCGGCGCGGGGCTCTCGTCCCTGCCTGCTTTCATACCTGGAGATCAGATGAAAGCTTTCACCGTCTGTCTCAGGGACACGGTAGCTTAGCTGGGTTTGTAGCCAAAGAAGAACAGATGGTGCCCTCCAAAGTGTCTGTCGGGAGAGAAATTTCCAGATTGCCCTAGATTTGCACTAGTGACCTAAGAAAAATACCTCTCATGGCACCGAGTAAGCAGTGAGACAGAATTAGTGTGAGAATTTGAGTAACTGTTTTCACCCACGATGTTAGATCTTGGAGGCACTGGGGCTATCATGATGTGAATGCTATTTAAAGGTCTCCAGCTATCTTTCTGAACAGTCTGACTAATAAAAAGTACATGCATGGGATAAAGGCTTCTTATTCCCCTCCATATCTGTTCTCCACTCCTCCCTCGTGTTCAGACCCCGATTTTCGGTGGTTTCGTGGATGCTGAGTAGAAAGACCACATTTATTTCCTAGCCTTCTTTGTGGGTGGACATGGTCCTGTGCTTAAATCCCCAGCCCCAGAACATAAACAAAAATGTCATGAGCGATTTCTGGAAGAAGTCCGTAAAAGTAGAGCCACACCCCTTCTTACCCCTCCTCCCGCGTACTGGCTAAGACGGGAACATAAATGTCGGGGGTACCACTTGCTGAGGGGGGCAGAGCAATTCAGTTGCATCCTTGACACGGTGGGCCGCATGCTGGCCGACCCTGGGCTGCCCATCTCGGCCTCTCTGGTTTATGGGACAGAGAAATAACCCTAAGGCTCAAACCTGTTCGGAACACTTTAACGTGGGGATGCCTGTCTAATCCTAACCGACCTAGAGGCTGGTACCTGGATGGAGTGTGTCGAGGCTCCGGTCTCTCGCATGTCACAAGACATGCAGCCCGAGAGGGAGGGTCATCAGGGCAGGGAACGGTAGACGAGAACATACATCTCGAAGGTTCGTAAGTGGACATGGTTCCCGTCAAACAGCGGCAAAACACTTGCTAGGAGCCTGGCTTTCTAGAGCTCGGGAGGAAGACCGTGCAGCTGTTAGAAGTGGTACCATCACAGGGACCAGCTCGGAACCCTCACAAGGACGGTGTTTCCATCCCTGACACTCTCAGCAAAGTTCCCTGAAAGAGACACGACCTCCCCAGGAGCTGGCGGGCTCAAAGGACGGAAAAGAAAATAGATCCGACAAGCGGGCGGCCACCAGCAGGCTGCACTGGAGCCTCTGGGCAGTGCCGGCGGCCCCCACAGGTGGGAAGACACACACCTCGCCAGGGACAACCGGCAGCCTCACGCCGAAGATGCCATCAAGGGATCACCCATGGCACGGTTTCATCCAGCCAAGGGACCCGCCATCTGACTGAGAGAGAAGGGGTTGGGCAGAGTATTAGGGCCTTTAAAAGAGTTTTTAGGCTAAAAATCTCAACTCCTGGTAGGAGCTTCGTTGGTTATTCACACAGAACCATCCGAGGCCTACCGCAGTTTTCAGAAACTTCTACCTCTGCAGAAACCCTCAGGCTGGCCTAAAAGGCTGTCATTTCACCCTAAGAACAGTAATACTCAGAACCCCCAAACCCTCACTGAGAGTGGGTGTCAGAAGGCCATGCCTCTGACGCACAACTCAATGTGTTACAGTTCAAGGCCCTCCCAAAGGGCAAAGCCACGACCCCAAGGACACCAGGCCCAAGGGCACGACCAGGAAACCTACCTACCGCCTGAGGGGGGCGTGCTTCCTCTCCCTGCCCCTGGAGATTCCATGGTCCCCATCTCAGCCCCTGCAGCCAGAGAACACTCCTTCCTGGAGGAGGGGGTGAGAGTTTTAGATGGGGGGCGCGGGGGGAGCTACAACACGGCTATTTGGGACTGTCGCAGACATTGCTGGCTGTTCCCCACTGTGGACTTCCCACTCCTTTCTTAGGAAAAGAACTCCCAATTTTTAGCTGCCACAAATCCCCACGGGTGGGCGGGAGAGCCAGAGAAAAAAGATTTTGGAAACTTTATAATAAAGATCTATTATCTAACTTAAATTTTACTTCTATTCCAGACCCCGAGGAAAGAGCCACAGAAGTGACAGATATAAAGACAGAAACATGCATGGAGTTCAAACCCAGGTCACGCTTTTGAAAATTCTTCTTGCTCTGCGTGACGGGCCTATGGATGTGGTCGGTTCACGGAATCAATTCCGTATATGGTAAATTCTGATACGCAGCTTTCCACACGCTGGTATGATACTAGAGTTTGACTCTGATGACCCTAGGCACTAAAAAAAACCGTATGAAACTGGTCAATACGTGGAAAGTACATTGAAGCGGTGTCTGGAAGATAAAAGCTTTCAATACATGTTAGCTGCTATGATTATTAATGTCATTATTATTATTATTATCATTACCACAAGAGACTGTGCTCCCCGGAGTCCACGTGGGATCAAATATAATATTAGCTAGAGACATGGTTTTGGTCTGGGGCACGTGGGTGGCTCAGTCAGTTAAGAGTCTGACTCTTGACTTTGGCTTAGGTCATGATCTCAGGGTCGTGGGACTGAGCCCCGCATCCGGCTCCCCACTCAGTGCAGAGTTTCCTAGTCTCTCTGCAGTCTCTCTATCTCTCCCTCTGCCCCTCCCCCCTGCTCTCACACACACTTTCTCTCTCTCAAATATATAAATAAATCTTAAAAAAAAAAAAAAGAAGAAAAGAAATGGTCTTGGTCTTATTCTTTGAAAGGAATAAGCCCTATGTTTCATTTATCCATCTCATGGTCCCTTTGTGGACAACTGAGTTTTCAGCATCAAGGTGACCTCTTCAAGTTCCTTCTCCTAAAAAAGGCTACAGCCCATCCACCCCACCCCCGGGAACTGCTCAGCAGGCTTGCTGACGCACGAGGCTGCAGTGAGTAACTTTATCTGGCCGAGTTCGGAAGGAAGCCATGCGAGCCGTGGAAGAGGACATCTGTACGTTTCGGTGAACAGCCACTATTTATTTATGCGGGATCTGCTCTGTGCCAAGCGGAGGGATTAATCATTAATCATCAAAGCTATTTCATTCTCCATGCTCTACAGAGACCAGGCGAGAAGAGAGACAAAGACGCTTCCTAAATGCCCTTGGAAAAGCCAAAATATTTTCCTCTTTCGTAAAAATAAAAACTCGTAATCCTACAGAAGGTTCTGACTCTGCTGTTGTCCTGCTCAGTTATACGCTTTTACAGACTTAAGTTGCCCAAGACAGAATGTAAAAAAAAAAAAAAAAAAGTTCAGTATCAAAAAGGAACTTACCACTGTTCAAGGGTATTAAAGCAGTGTATTTACATGGCATTTTTTTTTTTCTATCCTAAAACAAGTGCTCACCAGCACGTAAGGAAACCCAACCGTCTGATGACACAGGGGACGGACCAGGGGACGGGCCGTCCACTCAAGGCTTGCAGCCCGCTTCATAATCACTGCCCACTACACGAGCGCAGAGACCATAATTCTGGTGGTTCAAGATCGTCCCAACATAAAATATTCTTCATTCATTGCCCAACAACAATGGGCAAGAAGTAACAACGTTTTTCGTTTTGTTTTGTTTTTTTTTAAGATTTTTTTTTATTTATTTGAGAGAAAGAGAGAAATTGAGAGAGCACGAGCTGAGAGAGAGGGGAGAAGGAGAAGCAGACTCCTCACTGAGCAGAGAACCCAACGTGGGGCTTGATCCCAGGACCCTGAGATCACGATAAGCCAAAGGCAGACGCTTAACCAACTGAGCCCCCCAGGCGTCCCATGATGTGCCAATGTTTCTCCATCGAAATTTAATCTCCCAAAATCTTATGTCAAATGCCACATCTGATTTTTTATTTGGAATATGGTAATAGGTCACCTTTTCAACACAAATAGTGTTCTCCTGAGCCACAAAGAATTATCACAAAGTTCATGTCAGCAAGTAATGATTCTTCCATATACAAACACAGGCTTCCTCCTTCTCAGAGGAGGGCAGAGGACCGGGTAGGAGAAGAGGCAGGAGAAGGAGGGAACGCTAAAAAAAAAAGTACCTATGACAACACAAAATAACACAGCAAACAAGAATTGTTCGCAACCATGGCTCCCATTCCCCTCCCGCTATACCCACCTCGCTCCACGGACCCCACTCCACGAATGCTTTCTCTACACACTAGTCTCACAAAACCGCTCGCTCCATGGCTTTGAGGATAACAGTCAAGAAAATTCTAAGCTGGGGGCACCTGGGTGGCTCAGTGGGTTAAAGCCTCTGCCTTCGGCTCAGGTCATGATCCCAGGGTCCTGGGATCCAGCCCCACATCGGGCTCTCTGCTCAGCAGGGAGCCTGCTTCCTCCTCTCTCTCTGCCTGCTTGTCATCTCTGTCTGTCAAATAAATAAATAAAATCTTAAAAAAAAAAAAAGAAAATTCTAAGCTGATCTCATCATTCCATGTCAACATATTATCAAATTCCAGAAATTACTAAGAAAGACCCAAATATTTCCCTATGGTGAATTATGTATGCATCTAATTGTGCAGTCCATGAGTGAAAATGCCCAGAAACTGTGAATCCAGTGGGGTTTGGCGGGGGGGGGAGTGTCTTACATTCCTGAAATTTTAGTCCCATGTTGAAGGAAGATGCTTTTTTTCCCCCTAAAGATTTTATTTATTTATCTGACAAAGAGAGACACAGCAAGAGAGGGAACACAAGCAGGGGGGAGCGGGAGAGGGAGAAGCAGACTTCCCGCTAAGCAGGGAGCCCGATGCAGGGCTCGATCCCAGGACCCCGGGATCACAACCCGACCCGAAGGCAGACGCCCAATGAGTGAGCCATCCAGGCATCCCAGGAAGACGCCTTTTTTATTCACTCCCTCTATAAGCCAACTTTTTTTTTTTTTAAGATTTTATTTATTTATTTGTCAGAGAGAGACAGAGAGCGCGAGCGAGCACAGGCAGACAGAATGGCAGGCAGAGGCAGAGGGAGAAGCAGGCTTCCCACCAAGCAAGGAGCCCGATGCGGGACTCGATCCCAGGACACTGGGATCATGACCTGAGCCGAAGGCAGCTGCTTAACCAACTGAGCCACCCAGGCATCCCTATAAGCCAACTTTTTAAACTATCTCAAATAGGCATATTGATCAATACTAATTTAAGACTAAAAAAAATTCCTTTCATCTGCTTGCCATTTTTTAAACTTTAACCAAAGTCCATGAAACAGAAGAAATAAGAAAGATAACTCAGTAAGAATAAATCTCGAATATTTAAATGGGATTAGAGAGCGCCTGCAAAACGTACTGGATAGGGAACATATCAAAATGGGTTTCCAAAAGTACAAAGTTTCTGATTCGTTTCAATCGAACACAGCTCATGTGTCGTTCAAATGCCCTGTCCTAATTCCCCCGCAAAACATCTTCCACGAAGTGCTGAATGCTGGTTACAACAACACAAAAAATAAAACGATGGCCTGAATAAGAACACCACCGCTTAAAGATATTTTTCCGTAGTTTTCTCCAAGGATCATCTGCAAGGCCAACCACTAAGGAAAGAGGGTCACAAGACACAAAATCCCCTTGCTTTCAAATACAAACCTGGGATCAAGGAACATTTTTAAGCTTTTCTTCCTACATTTTACCTCATCTAGGAAAAGGGTACTCCCACTTGCTAATGGGCTCGCTGAGAGTCCTCCTTCGTTTCTACCCCTTCTCCCCCAGCGCTGATCAGACAGGACAGTCAACGCCGCTGGGCTCCTCCGACAGGCGCACAATGTCTGGCCAGAACTTACCCGTCTAGAAGGTTCATCGTGGTGGGCACCACTTCGGCAAACAGAATCACTTTTCCAAGTCGCTTAGTCTGCAGATTCTGTCGGTAGATGTCTAGGTTAAAATTTTCCGAAGAGAAGGCCTCCACATCAGTCACCACGGGTAGAGCAGACGGCGTGATTTCTATTTCAGACGTGTAGGATGAAAGAAACTTAAGGGAGAGCTTGCTGGACTTTATGACTCCTTCAGGATCCATGTGCTTCCCCAGCCACCGCCTAAGAGGATCCCAGATTTCCTGTGTCAGACAGAAAGGAATGAAAAGGTTGTAATTCGGCAGTACATGAGGAGATGGTAGCCTTTCCCTAAAACGCCATTTCGGTAATGTAAGTATTTCCTAAGTCATGACCAGTAAGAGCTGCGGGAACATATTCTAGACGTCTGTGCTAACATACAGTAGACATGAAGGGTACGCAACAGGCTTTTCTCAGTAAATACGGTACAGGGTACAGTAAGGTACAGTAAATACGGTACATGTATTTTCTCTTCCTTACACCTTTCTTCAACACCTTTTTACTCTAGCTTCCCTTCTCATGAGGATACTGTATAGAATACAGAGCACACAAAATGTATGTTAATCGACTATTTATGCCACTGGTAAGGTTTTTGGTCAACAGTATGCTACAGCTAGTTAAGTTTTCGGGGAGTCAAGGTTGTATGTTTTCGGGGATTCGAGGTTATATGTTTTCGGGGAGTTAAGGTTATATGCTGTGGATTTTCAGCAGCACTCATGGGGGGCGGGGTGGAGGGGAAGTCCTCTTATCCACACATTGTTCAAGAACCAATGGTAAACTGTTCAGAAGCCACGATCCAAAGAAATACATACAGCACCTTACTAAACTTGCTATCTTACATAATACCCTAAATCCTTAAAAGTCTTCTCCAGCTCTAGAGTTCATTAGTAATTCTCTAGTCTGTGCCTTTTGCAGAAAATGTACAGCCTTAAACTTTCACGCCTCAAGGAAATTCATTACCCTAGTTGGGGAAATATTGTAAAATGCCCGTGACAGGAGTCACAGAAAACAAGGCACTAAGACAGGAGCATTCGATCTCCCGCTCTGGAGGACCTCTACCTCTCCTCCTAGACAAGCTGACCCCCACCAGCCACTGACAGGGCACCAGCAGGGGGGAATGTGACTTTCACGTGGGGAAATGATGGGGAACCCAACAGCTGCCTTCTCTTTGTCCAAATACGGGCCCAGGGGGTTGGGAAGGAGGCAGAACCTACCAGAAACCTTGCCTAGCCCAGAACGGACCTCTCTATTCTTATTTCTACCATAAGAAGGGGTCCTGGAGCCTCCCAGAAGGCTGTAACTTCCTCTTAGGCCCCGGAGGACCTCCCTCCGGGATGGGCTAGGAGGTGGGAAGCCAGGGAACTATGGGATCAGGGGAGTCATCACCCCAAGAGGCCAACACCAAATGTATTAAGATCAGACAGTCACAGTAAACACAGATCCAAGCTGTTAGGCCACCTTCACGCAAATGTTGGGCCTTTCAGAAGACAAAACCCTTCTGTTAGCATAAGGGTACACCCCAAAGGTGCACATGGCCACAGAGAAGCAACTTCCAAGATGAAATTTCACTGAGCTAAATTCAACTAGCGCACCACTAAAACTCACTTCTTTTTTGTTTTTTTAATTTTAAAGATTTCTATTTATTTATTTGACAGAGATCACAAGTAGGCAGAGAGGCAGGCAGAGAGAGAGGAGGAAGCAGACTCCCTGCTGAGCAGAGAGCCCAATGCGGGGCTCGATCCCAGGACCCTGGGATCATGACCTGGACTGAAGGCAGAAGCTTTAACCCACTGAGCCACCCAGGCGCCCCTAAAACTCACTTCTGCTTGGCGAAAAATACAGAGGACAAAAGAGCAAGTTAAATAACCTCGGGAGGAAGGAATCAGAAGAAATCGAGAAGGTGAGACATTGCACAGAACAAATGGGCAAGTCAACGTTACAGGGGCCCCAGGGGTAGAAGTGGGGTGCAAGTCTGCAGGAGGAGAGACTCGAAAGACTCGATCAAATGCAATGAGCGGTTCTATCACCGCACTCTGGTTTGAACAGTCGAGCTGGAAGAGACATTTTGAGACAGTAAGACACGTGAATCTGGACAGTACGGCTCAGACAACAGAGGTCCACTGTCAGGTTCAACAGGCGTGATCACGGGGCCATGGTGTCGTAGAAACACGGCCTTAATGTCAAAAATGTGTATGTGTCATGGTATCTGTGCTTTACCCCCAGAACAAATGAAGCAAATAAGGTAAAATGCTAATAACTGTTAAATTTAGGTCATGCATATTTGGGACATCTGTTACACTATTCTTTCTATTTTTCTCTTAATTTTAAAACTATTGTAATTAAAAGTAAAACAAAACAGGGGCACCTGAGTGGCTCAGTGGGTTAAGCGACCGACTCTTGACTTTGGCTCAGGTCATGATCTCAGGGTCATGAGATCAAGCCCCGTGGCGGGCTCTGCGCTCAGCATGGAGTCGGCTCGTCCCTCTCTCTCCCCTTTGGCTCCTTCCCCCACCCACACACACACTCTGTCTCTCAAATACATAAAATCTATTAAAAAAAACTTTTTTAAGGTTAAAAAAAAAAGGTAAAAAATACAGAAATGGTAAAATAAACACTAACTGTTATAAAAATATCAGATTCAACCAAAATGTTGTGTCAATCCATTCACGCGACAAATGTTATGATATTCTGGGGTGCCTACCATATGGCAGACATTTTCATAGGTTCTGACACTCAGTAATGAACAAAGGCGCCAAAGTTCCCATCCTCAAAGGGGTTATATTCTAGCATGGGAGTCAGATCATTTTTAAAAAATTCATCGGCACAAGACATAGAATGCTAGACAGTCATGAGTGCCAAGGAGAGACGATACGCTAAGAGGAGAGAAGACAGCTAAGAAGTGTTGGAGGACGGCCATCGTGGGGAGGGCAGACAAACCCCGGTGGGAGGGAGGAGAGGAGGGTGGGACAACATAACCCATACAAGCCCATGGCTCTTTATTTATGTAGAGGCTCCAAGAGGAGCGTGGCGAGGGAGGGAAGTGCCCGGAACACAGAGCAAGCCATGAGGAAGCCAAGGAGCCCAGAGAACAAGCGGGAGGGGCACCCACGCTGCGCAAGGCCTGGAGGACCACAGTGGGGACTGGGGCTTCCACTCTGGGGGCAACGAGGAGCCATGGAGGCTTCAAGAAAGGGAGCGTGGTGACCTCCCGGTCATAGGCACCGCGGGATCACTCACTCAGCAAGCTGCCCTGAGCGCAGACCAAGGGGGACACGTGGAAGCAGACACCGGCCAGGACGCCTGAGGAGCTCCCGGGACGGAGATGCCAACACCTGGACAGGTGTCACAGTGGCCTGCGACTGACGTAGAGGCTGCAAGACTCGCTGGCAGGTCACCCTCGGGATGGCAGAGGAAACAGGGAGTCAAAAATGAGCCCAAGCCACCAATTCAGCCAACTTCATATGTAAAACAAGGAAATGCAAGCTCACTTCTCTTTAAAAATAAATAAATAAAAAAGCCCAACACTTCGGACCTAAGCTCCTGGAAGGACGGAACAGCCACAGGAAGCACCGAGACAGGAGGGAGGGAACAGGTGTGCACGGCGCATTGGAGGCCCTGGTTAGAAATGCACGGAGGCTGCGAACAAGCAGTAGGACAGAGTCAGGGATTTTGGGGGCGAGGTCCACACCGAGGACAAAAATTGGGGATCTCCAGACTGCGGATGATACTTTGAAGGCAGGAGACAGGCTGAGAGCAATGAGGGAGTGACCGTAGGCGAAAAGAGCCATTGCACCGGGTTCCTGGGGCTGCCGCTACAAATTGCCCCAAAGTGGGGGGGCTCAGACAGCAGAAATCTATCCTCTCACAGTCCTGGAGGTCAGAAGTCCAAAGTCAAGGTGTCCGCAGAGTCACGCTCTCTCTGAAGCCTCCAGGAGAGAATCTGTTCCAGGCTTCTCTACTGGCTTCTGGTGTTGCTGGCAATCCTTGGCTCCCTTCCCTGTGTCTGTGCCTCTTGTCGTCTTCTTCAGAGGACACCAGCCATATTGGATTAGGGCCAGCCCTAGTGACCTCATCTTAACCGGATTACGCCTGCAAAGACCTTATTTCCAAAGAAGGACACATCACAGGTTCTGGAGATTAGGACTTCAATGTACCTTTTTGGGGAAACAAAATTCAACCCACAATGGGTGTCAATGTTTAGATGTCAGGGAGATAAGGAGGAGTCTGCAAAGGAAAATCAAGTGTGAGTGTATAGGGTGCAGGAGGGTCCTGGGAATCCCGGGTCCGGGTTTCACAGGTGGCAAGAAGACAGGAAGATGATGGCAGGGCAGTAAGAAGAGGGCTGAGCAGTTCCCGCTGGACTCTACAAGGCAGAGCCCATCAGGTACAGGCAAGCCTGACACTAACAGCGGGAGGAAAGAAACCACAGACTCCAAGAACTAAACTTTGGCAAGGAGTTTCCTCTAGGGGGAAAAAAAGACTGGCATAGTGGTTACAGAGAGGAAGGGAGCCCTCCAAACAGGTATGGTTTGGTTAAATGAGAGATAGAACAGCATGTGTTTTAATGATGATATGAATGGTCCAATCCAGAAAGGTAACAGCTGAACTGATGAGTGCTGGATCCCGATGCTCAAGCAGAGAGGTCAGCTTCAGCAGCAGAGCCCTCACACACCGCACAGGGGTCACATCCCCACTGGAGACACCAGACACCAGGCTGCTTCCCCACTGGCTCGCAGCCCTCCTTCACCCCCGCTGGCTGCACAGCCACCCAGGACAGCCCTGGGAACTCATCTATGCTACTACAGTTCTGCTCCCAGGCGGCAGGGGAGTAGGTAGGAGTCCTGGGCTGAAGGCTGTTGACGTCATCTTCAGATTCCTTCTGTTTTTCCTCAACAAATAAACAGCAAGATTGTCAACTAAGAGTGAAAAGGAAGAAAGAGGTGTGAGAAGGCAAACTGAGAAAATGAGGAGAGCAGGGAAAATGAAAGGAGCAAGTGGAAGTGTCCAGGGTCCACTCCAGGTTAGTGTTTCTGAATTCAGAGCGAGCAGGTGCCACAATGCTGTGCCTTTATCCAGACACACTCAGCTACAGAGCTGCGTGGAACAGATGCTGAGGGGCACACGAAGCAGCACAGTAGCTGCCCTACTGCAAATGAGGCCCTGGTGGAGATATAAACAATGGATAATGCTGGCCCAGGAGCTCACACCTCAGTGGGGAGGACAGCAAGAGGAGCGCGCCAGGAAAAAACAAGAAAGGACAGTTCCAAGGGAAAAGCCAAGTACCCAGGAGGAGTGCAAAACGGGAAAGAAGAGTTGTCAGAAGACAGAAAGCAGAAGTGAGCCACCAGAAGCTACAGCTCTAACCCTCCATCTTTGCATGAAGCACTAAGAGAAATTTTATTTTTTTAAAGATTTTATTTATTTATTTGAGAGAGAGAGAAAGAGAGCACAAGCAGGGGGAGTGGGCAGAGGAAGAAGCAGGCTCCCTGCTTGACAGAGCTGGATCCCAGGACCCCGGGATCATGACCTGAGCCAAAGGCAGATGCTTAACCTACTGAGCCACCCAGGTGCCCCTCAAGATAAATTTTAAACCAAATATTCCCTGTTCACTGTTATTTCTTTGATATAAATTCTATTAGAGGAAGAAGACAGAATGAATTAGTAACATACAAAAGTAACTCTCTGCTATGGACTGAACATTTGTGTCCCTCCCCCACCACCACCCCCAGAATTCACAGTGAAACTGAAATCCCCCAGGCGATGGCAGTAGGAGGTGGGGGCCTCTGGGAGATGATTAGGTCATGCAGGTGGAGTCCTCCTGAATGGGATATGGGAACGGCCCTTCACAGAAGCAACTCCAGAGAGATCCCCTACCCTCTCCACCAAGCAGGGACACGGCGAAAAGACAGCTCTCTGCACCCCAATAGAGGGTTCTCACCAGAACCGAACATGCCAGCCCCTTGATCTCAGACCTGAAGACTCCAGAAGTGTGAGAAATAAATGTCTGTTCTTTAAAAGCCACCTGGTGCATGCTAATCTGTCTTAGTGGCCTGAACTAAGCTACCTCCAAACCTCAAATCCGGCCATTAGTCATAGCCAAGGCCTTCAACTCTGGCCACTGCCCTTACGGCATAAAGCGAACAGATCTGAATTGCCTTCATCACGTTCCCCAGGGTAGTCAGATGTCACAAGGCCACCACAAAGGCTGACGATACATATCGGTGAATAGTAAATCACAAAAATAAAGGGAAAATAATCTGGATGACATGTATTTCTTAACAAACTGCAGTTTTCATTAACTCAAGCAGAAGACTACATGGTTATTCGGCAGCAACAGGCAATGTTAATCTCCATTCAAAGTCGATGAAACCGATAAGAAATAGCTGGCCCTGGGTGACTAGCTGGAGAATAAATGGGAATAAAGAATATGGGAATGGGAATTTCAGAGTGGGAATGAAGCGGGGAATCTCCTCTACAGGGAATTATTCAACGGGCCACCTCTATAGCATTCATCTAAGAAATACGCATGGAGCACCCGCTACGTCTCAAAAATAGGACCACAGCGTAGAGACGGGTGGGAGGACGGATATGCACACACACGACGACAAGTAGTCGGAGAAGCGCCTAAAAAATGCATTCAAACCAAATACACACATCCTTTGGCAAAATGGATCAACCTGCCCCGTCAGATTGAACTGCTTCTTCCTATCGGCATACAAGTCAGGAGCCAGATTCTCAAGGAATTACCTTATCACTGTTACGTCTCCTGAGCCCGAAAGGGATATTCCAAATTGTTTCTGAGAGCAATACCTCCGAGATGCGCGAAGATGCAAAATAAAATCGATGAAAGCAAGGCACGCGGGTTTTGTTCTTAGCCTCTCTCACATAATCTCTCAAGACTCACCCAGAGCCAAGGAAATTACTCAGAACAAACGTAATCCAAAAGATATAAAAGGAGACCCAGAACCTCTTAAGAAAGATAACTGCATATCACCTATAATTCTCTATAAATTCTCTATAAATTTTAAATTCTGACAGTATCTAGTTTTGGCAAAGAAGTGATAACTGAGATCACTGATGTGAATATAAAATGGTACCGTGCTGGCATGGCTCAGTGAGTTAAGCATCTAACTCTTGATTCCAGCTTAGGTCATGATCTCAGGATCGTGGAATGGAGCCCCATAGGGGGCTCCGCACTCAGTTGGAGAGTCTGCTTCTCTCTCTCTCCCTCTCTCTTTGCCCCTCTCCCTGCTCAGGTGCTCGTGAGCTCTCTCTCTCTCTCAAATAAATAATTTTTTTTTAATGGTACAATTCTGGAAAACAATCTGGCAGTTTCTTACCAAATTAATATACACTTACCATATGACCCAGAAAATCTATTCCTAAGTATTTGCCCAAGAGAAATAAAAACACACACCTTCACAAAGACTCATACATGAATGGTCAATAGCATAACTTCACTCATAATACCCCAAAATCACAAACAACCCAAATGTCCACTAACAAGTGAATGGATAATAAAGTCACAGCTTATCCATATGACGCCAACATGATGTGGCAATAAAACGGAACAAACCACCCATGTATGCAACAACGTGGGTGAATCTCAAAAATGGAACGCTGTTTTTGTTTTTAAGATTTTATTTATTTGTTTGACAGAGAGAGAGAGATCACAAGTAGGCAGGGGGCGGTGGCGGGGGGGAGAAGCAGGGTCCCTGCTGAGCAGAGAGCCCAATGTGTGGCTCGATCCCAGAGGACCCTGAGATCATGACCTGAGCTGAAGGCAAAAGCTTAACCCACTGAGCCACCCAGGAGCCCCTGGAACGCTGGTTTTTAGAAAAGAAAAGACAGAGAAGTATATACGGTATGGTTTAACTCAGATGAAACTTCAAATAAGACCAATTTAACCTACATACTGACAGAAAGAAGATCCATGATTGCAAGCTGGTCATAGGGGTGCAGAGTGGGTGAGAGCTGACCGAGGAAGAGAAGGAGGGAATCTTGTAGGATTCTGGAATGTTCTCTATCTTGATTGTGAGGGTGGTTCCTCAGATATAAACCCTACACTGAAATGGGTGCATTTTCTTGAATATAAATCATATCTAAGTTGATTTTTTAAAAAATGAATAATGAGCAGCTCATACAACACTAAGTAACTAAAGCCCGTGAGCATCCGTAGTCACTCACGCCCAAAAACTCCAGCATCCCAACTTCCAAAGAAATAAATGAATGCTTCCTTTTCCACTGAGTGCAAATTCACAGGAGTGGCTACCGGAAGGTGGGTTAACATATCGTAACGTCTGCTACGGGAAGTGCGACTGAGATCGAGGCGTACAGTATTCTGTGTGACATCACGTTACAGCATTTCGCCCCACCTCTCGTCCCCTCTGCTACATCCACCCATCTAACAAGACCCACCGGCTGAAATGCAGCCACACCTCTAACTCAGCGAAGGATTCAAAGCATTTACTGCCATCTGTTTGCGGGGGGCGGGGGGGTCTCCTTTTCCCAAGGAACACCAAATAACTGATCGTAACCAATAAAGGTTTTCTATCTCAGAGAACATTTGCCTCCTTGTAAATAATCGAATTAGTTGTGCTTGCCTCATAACACTGCCCGTTGCTAGGCAACCAGAAGTGGGCAAATCGGAAAACGAATCCACCAAGACATGGGATACAAGCTCTTTTTATGGGTGTCTCATGCTCCGTTAAATACTCTGCAGGAAACAGGAGCAGATCGTCCTCTACTCTCACGGAATTTATATGAAGCAACCCAATTCTTAGTATTTTCCGAACAAAATATTCACAGCCAATTTCACATGGATTCAGCGTCTGCATGCAAGCGACGAAGGCACACAGAATAGCGGATCTTTAAAATCAAAAGATGTCCCTCCTGGAAGGGCAGGACAGCTTCCGGTCCTGACCTCATTTAAGGCAAGGATTGCTCATTCAGCGACTTCTGGGCAGACTTTTACTCTGAGCAGCAGGACCAAGCAGAGGAGGGCCTGAGACGAGTGTTCTCCTTATCTGACCGGACCCCTATGCAGGTGCTTCTGTTCCAGCCCCACTGACCCCACTGCAGTCCGATCATCCCTCGCCTAACCTGTGGACAGGTTCTCCCTCTTCGGATAGCACTGCATCCCAGTCTGGGTTCCCCAGACCCTTGGCTTTCCTGTTCCCCCAAATATGCTCTGCTACCCGTCCCAAGCACTGTTACCCTGGAATGAATGGACTGGCCCTGGAGGGGCTTCCAGCATTAGTGACACACTATGAAACCAACCCAACCCCACCAGACACCCACGTGGCAAAAGCAACCTAAAGGGGATGTGTTTTCTTTGGGCCACTCATTTTGAACTAGTTGTTAACACTTAAAATCAGGACATTTCACATCAAATATCCTGTTGCTTTGGAACAAATGCAAACTCTTTCCCACATGGCCATAACTGGCTGGGCCAAGCGGCCCCACCCTCATTACTTGGGGTCACACTCTCCAGCTGGACTCTCAGATGCCACCTCTTCTGCCCCATAGGCATTCGGGTTCAAAACCAGTCATCTTGGTCCTACATCAAGTGTGGCACCAAGGAGGCAAGATGTCCCAGGAGACCCTCGGTGATGCTTCTTTCCAGTTAGAGCCATCTCGATTGAGGGTGAGTCTAGTGATAGAAGGACTCCAACTGGGCAGCTCCTCAAAGGCTAAACAGAGTACTGACATGTGGTCCAGCAATCCCATTCCCAGAATACACCCAAAAGAAGTGAAAGCAGGAACATAGTACTTGAACTTGAACACCAATGTTCACAATAGTGATAACTTGAACACCAATGTTCACAATAGTGATACTTGAACACCAATGTTCACGGCAACATTGTTCACAATAGCCAAGAGGGAGAAATAATCCAAGTGTGGACAGATGAATCGACAGACACATGGACAAGCAAAATGTGCTTGATACACACAACGGAGTATGAATGAAACCATACAAAGGAATGAACTTCTGACAGATGCCATGTCAGGAATGGACCTTAAAAACATGATGCTAAATGAAATAAGCCAGATGCAAAGGGACAAATACCATGATTCTATTTATGTGAAATACTTAGCACAGGCAAATGCACAGAAACAGAGAGAAGAAGGGAAGTTCCCAGCAGCTGCAGCGAGAAAGGAATGGGGCGTTACTGATGAATGGGTACAGAGTTTCTGTTTGGAAAACAGAGTTTTGGAAATAGTGGTGATGTTTACACAACCCTGTAAAGAAATTAAGGCCACTAAATTCTATACTTAAAAATGGTTAATAGCATATTTGATGTTTCAATTATTTTAGCACAATAAGAAGAAGGGTCTTTGCTCTGCCCCATCGATCTGCCCGGCATATGGAGAGGACACGAAGGCACAGCGTGTGTGCTACCCAAGCCCTCAGCATGAATGATGCCCAAAGCACACAGGTGGTAAGTCAGAGCTGAAAGTGAACCCAAGGAGCCCAGTCTGCCTGGTTCCCAAATCCCCATGCTAATTCCTATCTCACAGTCCCCAGCAAGAGGACCTCACCCGAAGTAAAGTGACACAGGACCCACCTACTTACTGTAAGCAAAATGTTGTGGGCATCACAAAGAAAGACACAATTCAATATAACATGGAACTATAAAATAGTGCTGAAGTAAATACATGGGGTTTGGGGCTGGAGTGCGTAGGAGGGAATAGAATGTTTGGCAATAGAAACTTAAATCTGGGGGCGCCTGGGTGGCTCAGTGGGTTAAAGCCTCTGCCTTTGGCTCAGGTCATGATCCCATAGTCCTGGGATCGAGCCCCACATGGGGCTCTTTGCTCAGCAGGGAGCCTGCTTCCCTTCCTCTCTCTCTGGCTGCCTCTCTGCCTACCTGTGAGCTCTGTCTGTCAAATAAATAAATAAAATCTTTAAAAAAAAAAAAAAAAAAGAAAGAAAGAAACTTAAATCTGGAGCCACGCAGGTGGCTCAGTGGGTTAAGCCTCTGCCTATGGCTTAGGTCATGATACCAGGGCCCTGGGATCGAGCCCCGCATCGGGCTCCCTCCTCAATGGGGAGTCTGCTTCTCCCTCTCATTCTCCCTCCGTGTTCACTCTCTTTCAGATAAATTAATAAAACCTTGAAGGAAAGAAACTTACATTTGAGCTTGGATCTACCATTAATTAACTCTGTCCACTTTAGGCAAGCCTAAACTAAGACATTTTCACAAAGAAACAAAGTTTTATCATTTCCGTGAGTTATCACTCACTACTCTCTGCTTTCCACTGGAAACCGTATATCCAGAAGGATTCCCCTGAAGGCTGCTTAACTGTGGGCAGTTAAGAGAAGCAAAGAGCTAAGGATCTGGGCCAGCACTGCACCTGAAGAAGCAGGAAGCCAGAGCTGCCCACAAGGGTGGGAAGCCAAGAGGGAAAAGGAAATCTGTCGACTTGCTCACCTCCTGCTCGTGCAGCCTTGGAGCCGAGAGCCACCAGAGCCCGGGAAGGGGCAAAGAACGGGGGGGTGGGGGGGGGTGTAAACTGGGCAGGGGCCAACACAGCTGCAGAGAGAGAACCCAGAGCTGCTTGGAGCCGGCTGGGGTGGGAGCAGGGGGTGACATGGGGGGAGGCCTCTCTCTGAAGTGACTGCCTCTCACAGAGCGGCCCTGAGGCCCGGCGGCAAGATGAATTTCCACACGTGCCAATCCTTGGCTAGTGTCGAGACCACACCTGGGACGGTAACTCAGCAACGCCCAAGGACTTAGGACAGATCCGTGTACCTCAATCCCAGCGACAGGAGTCCCTCGTGGGCTGGACCTGTCGCAGTCATTCCAGGTCCCCAGGCCTGGGACATCACAGACACTCAATAAACGTCTGTGGAGCGGCATTGCTTTTATTATGAAAGGGTATCGCCCGGGTCGGATTTACTGCATTCTTTGTTACCTGCCAACTAGTGAAGACCACAGAAGGCTCGGGCGGAGCAGTAAAACAGAGGTAATGAATCAGGTGTTTCTAACAAGGCTGCTTTTATGGGCATCACACCTCCACGGGGCCGAACGGGTTCACGGAGGAGGTGCCATCCATTCCGCAAGGGCGCGCAGCCCAAGCCGGCCAGGCCGGCACTGACGGGGAGGGAAGCGCTCCAGGCCGGGGCTCCAGCACCGCTTGCACATGACAGCCACTAACTTCCATCGAAGGGGCCACGGGTTCGGCTCGGCGTCTGCAGGAGCCTCCGGGGCCTTCATTAAGCCTGCCTGTGCGCACCGCCAGCCCTTCGTCCCCGTCCAACACAAACAGGCGGCGCGGGGCCACGGGGTGCAGGGGGAGCCAGGAAGGCCCGGGGCCCAGCGCGAGTGGGGACGCCCGAGGGGGCCCGTCCTGCCCACATGCCCGCAGCAGTGACCCACAACGCCCGACCAGGCGCCGGCTGACGGCGAGGACCCATCTCCAGCCAGCCCCGGCCTCTGGCCCTCAAGTGCGCTGGGCGGAGAAGCCGCGGACCCCCGACCCCGGTGCAGAATCGGGTTCAGCAGCTCAGCTACTGGCCAGCCGGCTGGCACTGCCTGCTCCGGGCCTCAGTTTCCTCAACTGAGCAATGTTTAATGCTCAGTGAAAACCATGCTGGCATCCTGGGGATTCCAAAAGGAAGAAATACATGGTACCTGGAAAGGAGCGACCGAGCCGGCCAGAGGTGTCTTTGGAGAAGGCAGGGAGCCTCCTACTCCAGGCCACTCTTAGCAAAGGTTCAGCTCAAGGGCTGTCACAGGGACAGCTCAGAGAACCCCCAGGCACACCATGAGGGCCAGGGAGGGGGCCAGGACACTGTCCTTGATGCATTCACAGAAGAAGGTACTCCTAGTTCCCAGCAAGGAGCGGCTGACCCACCAGCATGAACACAGTAGTTTCTAGACGGGAAAGCAGGTCAACAACAGATAATACCCTTCCGCCGTTCTCCTGAACTCCACCTTGTCACTGTTCCTCGTTTTAAACGACTTCACATGGTTGTTTACGAAATGCCCATCATACCTGAATAAACGGTGACGAAAGTAGAGTGGACAGGCAGCCAGTCCGAGCTGGGTGGGCTGTTTGCTGCCAGCCTGTCCCCCAAGGCCCCTCGGGTGTCCCAGACCCTGGAGCAGGGGAAGCGTTTCAGGACACATTAGTGGGAGAAGCCAAAACGCTTCATAAGTGTTCAAACAAACGCTCTCACTAAATGCCTGCTCTAGGCCAAATACTGGGAAGGGGCATAAAGATTAACAACATATGGGCCTTGCTTTCAAATGATCTTGTGTTACAGTTTAATGGGGCAGACAGATATTCACATAAATAATACAACGTTTGTACACTGCTTACGGTTTACCAAAAAGAAAAAAGTTCTTATGGAAGCAAGCAATCAGATCGAAAGTTCCCAAGTCACAATACTTGGGTTAGAAAGTTGAAAGAAAAATTGTAAATCCTATACTCATGACGTGGACATCAGTGGAATTTCCCTACATCGGGGGTAGAAAACCTCTGCTGGGCATAAAAGATCAACTAGTTGCCCTCGTAACACGTGGCTCCAAGATGTTTTATGTTCTGTAATTCAGGATTGTTAAGATATCACGTAAGAATTTTAGACACGCTGGCCAGTGTGAAGATGGGCTGTGCCCACAGCACAGCCCCGTAGGGTGATGACCAGCCATCCAGAACCACTACAAACCAGTAAGCTACCAGCTTTACGTCAAAGAAAGAAAACAAGCCCAAGGCCAAGTACAAACTAGCACCGCTCTCTTGCCAAGTCCTAGAAGCCACGATGTCAAAGCCTCATGCTCCCATAAATAACTTACAAGTTGTGTGCTTTGTGTTTTACTTAAAGGCAGTAAAGTATACATCTTCTCCAAAAAAAAACCAAACAACAAAACTTAATTTTATCAAGAAAATGTAGCAAAATGTTAACAAGGGTGAACCAAGGTAAAGGCTACATGTGGTTTATGTACTGTCCTTTCATCCTTTCTTAGATTTTCTTTCCTTTTTTTAAATAAAAAGTTAGGGACGCCTGGGTGGCTCAGTTGGTTGGACGACTGCCTTCGGCTCAGGTCATGATCCCGGAGACCCGGGATCGAGTCCCACATCAGGCTCCCAGCTCCGCGGGGAGTCTGCTTCTCCCTCTGACCTTCTCCTCGCTCATGCTCTCTCACTGCCTCTCTCTCAAATAAATAAATAAAATCTTAAAAAATAAATAAATAAATAAATAAATAAAAAGTTAAAGTCAAACGAAGGGATTTGCTCCTGAGGCTCTAAGTGCCCTCTGGCTCCGGCATTCGCCATGTATTTTGTTCTGCCATCAATCCTGGGAATCATCGGAGACACAGCCTTTGTAACAAAAAACTAAAAACTAAAAAAAAAACCACAAAACCACCTTCTAGCGTTTCACATTTTAGTTGACTCAGCATGACCCTGCCTTGGGGCGCGGACGCTAAGGCCACTCTGGGTGAGAACACCTCCCCGAGAATCCAGACCACCATCATCAAGGGCCCTTCCTCCAGAGGCCCGGGTCTGGAACAGTCCGAACGCAGGAGCCGCTCTCCCTGAACACAAACCCCAGTACATTCGTGAAGCTTTTCAATGGATGTGGAATCAGTGTATTAATAACAGCTTATTGGCACTGAATGAAAAACACACAAGTCTTAATCTTGGGTCTTGAATTGGGTCCAGGTCCTACGTAATACCTGGCTGGAAGGGATACAGCTGTAAGCATGCTTGGTGACTGGAGGCTACATCGTGAGACCTGAGGTTTGCAACCAGGGTTGGTAGCTTAACAAAATTTACTGGTTGTAGAGAAAGTAAACTTGCCTCTAGGGAGGTGAGCTCAGACTCACCATTCTGACAGCAGCCCCTGGTGGCCAGTTTAGTGAAACGTGTTGGCTCTGATGCTTGAAAGCTCCGACCTTGCCTTAATGAAGGTTACTGCAAGCAGACAGTCCGCTCTAGGTAACAGCTGGGGGGGGGTGATTAGGGAAGCAGCAAAAATTCAAACTACGATGTACCTTCGGGTCACATAAATCACCAAGTCATTAGGTTACTGGTCACTTGCATTTAAAAAAAAAAAAAAAAGTAGTACTATCTTTCAAAAGTAGAAAAAAAAATGAGAATTCATTTTGAAAGGGCAAGATAATAATACCAGGCTGGTAATACTGATCTTGGTTTGAAAGTTAACCTCATTCCGTAATCGTGTAGGAAACCTGTACACAGTGAAGGAGCGCAGACTCCTATGGAAAGTAAAGCGTGTCCTGTCTGCTTCCCGACACAGCATCACCCTAATTTCCACACATCGAATACTGGGAATTCTTACGAGAATATAAGGAATTGCTCCGTGTGGCAGAAACTTCTAGAAAATGCTATCAGTCCTTCAAAGAATAAAATAAAATAGTCAAGATTGTAAGGGAAACCTGATTTCTCACGCTGCGGATTCACCGTTTGAATGCAACTCGGGAGAATGTTCTTGGGCTCACAGTCAGCTTCAGAGGGGGAGACCCTGTAAGAAGGGGAGGCCACAAGCTCCGAGCCCACTTCTTCGTAAGGTCCACTCCGTCCTCGGCCAGCAGAGAACAATCTGGAAACAATCTGGTAGGCAGCTGCTCTCATCAACAAACTGTTTATTGTAAGAAAGTGGCTGGGTCAAAGGCTAAACATCAACCTGAACCGAGAGCATACGGAGGAAAAATCAATGCCGTCCCCGCCGAAGAAACCAGGGCTTCTCGGGCTGAAGGGAGAGAGAGGGAAACTCCTGCCCAGCTCGGAACGCACGGGCGCCAGACACATCGGCCGTATTTCTAGGCACGGTCGCGTTGGACGCTATTGCAAATGACTATTTGCTGCTATTTTCAGAACAGCCTCGTAACAACGGCTAAAAAATGGCGTTTCAAGCAACGCAGAAATCTACTTTCTAAATCACTTCCCCCAAAAAGTTACACAGGCTTGTACCGAGCTGCTTCCTCCTTGCATCTGTTGTATAAGCGAACAAACGTGCCACTACACACTGCACGGATAACACGGCCCGTCTTTAAAGACGTCTCATCCGAAAATGGAGCGCCAGCTGGGTACGAGATTACACGAAGGAACGGATTTATTCTAGGTGTGTCGGCGGTGTTCCGGTTAGGACTTTAAACAGAACTCTCGTCTTTTAGAAACACACACTAAAATGTGTACGGGAGAACGGTCTAATAGAAGTAGGATTTGCTTCAAAATAATATGGAGAAGGAGTGGGCAGGGGGAGACGAAGTAAGACGGGCCGGAATAGAAATCTGTGAAGCAGAGTGATTGGGTTCATGAGTTCACTACGTTTTCTGTTGACTTCTGCACATCTGCAATTTTCTTTTTTTTTTTTTTAAGCTTTTTTTTTTTTTACATTTGAAATTTTCTGCAAAACATTTCCTTTGACGTGTGGGTACAGTCCAACAGTTACTACGAAAAAGAAAAAAATTTTTTTTCTTAAATATGAGAAAGTATTAACCTCCCATACAAATGCACGGATTCCCTGTAAGGACACACACGTGGCATTATTACAAGGTGTCCGACAGGACCGTTTCAGGGACGTCTGAAACTGAGCGGCTGTGTGCCGAGCCAAACCGTGGAGAGGTGGAAAGAGACGTCCTGTGTGTTCCCAGTGCGTTCGGGATCCGCTAGGCCAGCGTCGGACAGCGACAGCGTCACAAGATGGCACTGAATTGTATTGGGGCCGTGAGAACATACGCGGGCTGGTAAGAAAACCCCACGGACACAAATCACCCCGTTTTTAAAACAGCCAATTCAGCACACAGATATTGAGACTGTAACTTGGTTGTATGCACTGCATTGACAATTCTTAAGTTAACAGCAAAACCAATCTGAGAGAGACCCTGAAGTAAATAAAATAAAGCGGAGGGCAAGACAGTCTTTCGCTTAAATTAACTGTGCAAAGGCACCTACCGATGATTTCAGATTGAATAAAGATGAAAGATGAAAATGGTAATAACCACAAATTCTTACCAAAAAATGCATCCAAAGGAACTATTTAAAAGTTTTGTTTGTTTGTTTGTTTGTTTTGGGTTTTGTTTGTTTTGCTGGGACCAGCATCAATACCAGAGTTCTGGAAAGAATGTGAAAGGTCATCTCATCTGCCCTCCCACAACAGAACAGAGAAGATTTGGTCATAAGAATCTGGTGACACCGGGCTGTCCTTTAAAAAGCCCCCTTGCGGGATAAACTCGTCTGGCCAATCTGAGACAGCACATGTAATCCCATCATCACCGAAACAAAATACATGCAAAACAGGAGACTCTTCAAAATCACAGACCTTGGACTTTTAAGACGCTTCCCAGACTAAAAATGCCAGAGGAAAAACTTCAATCTTCATGCCTGTAGAAAGCACCAATCTAGACAATTCTATGGCAGAAAGATCCCTCAAAAAAACAGAGCATCGGGGTGCCTGGGTGGTTCAGCTGGTTAAGTGTCTGCTTCCGGCTCAGGTCATGATCTCGGGGTCCCCTGGGATGGAGCCCTGTGTTGGGCTCCCTGCTCAGCGGAAAGTCTGCTTCTCCCTCTCCCTCTGCCTCTGCTCCTCTCCCTGGCTTGTGCTCACACGCTCCTTCTCTCAAATAAATAAAATCTTTAAAAAAAAAAAAAAGGAGCATCATTTTTTAATTTATGGAACCACAATTTGGTGTTTCTTTGAAAAGCCCTATTTCCTTATTTACCGAGAATAAAAACAGGGAGGCGGTAAGTGATGCCATCATCCAATTAGTGACTAATAAACGGCTGTGGAGGATCTGTTTCTCCTCAAAGACAAGAACACAACTTGTCAAATACTTTCCTATGGCGTTAGAAAAGGAAAACTTTACAAGTTTTCTTAGAAGAATACCCACTTCTAATTTTCCTTTTCATTGCCAAACTTTTACTTTGCCTACGGGAAGCAAGTGGGTTTAAACTACACGTTTCCATAGTTCAGGGCACAGAAAAGCCTCATTCAGTACCAGTCTGCCTTTGCAAGAGATTCTATTTAGAATCTGAATTTAAACCTTGGAGGTATGAGAGCCGAGTGCCAACATGATCCTTCTCTTTACCCAGAAGCTCCATCTCCCCACAACCAGACACAAGCACAGGAGACGCACGCCAAGAACTTACACCCACAGCACCAGATTATGTTCTCCATCTCTGTGTGACAATGGGAAGGTACGTTTCCTTCTTAGCAGGAATCTGTAGATATTTCCACCTAGATCTTTTCTCATCCTCAGGGAAAAAGACCTCTCTGCATAGGAAGGTTCTATTTCAGCAATCTTATAGCATTTTCTAGAAGTTCTAGTTAAGGCAAACACAGGAATATATGCATATATTCAATTCATTCATTCATTTATAATTTATTTATAGGTTAATTCACACGTTAAAATTGCATCGGTTTAAACAAATATTCTAAAGGCTAAAATGTTTTCACTCAAAGCCACATTCCTCAAGTCACCCAATGGGGTCCGACCTCTGGAATTTTTTATGAGGGCCAGGATCTCCAACAAGCCAATAAGAACCAAAATTACAGTCTATACGCCAGCTCTTCCACTGATTATATAATTAAACCCAAGCCAGAAAATGTTTTAAGAAAGAAAAAGACAACACAAGCAGGAGGATAATAGAGAGTTTTTCTAGAAACATCCAGTATCTGGAAGGCTGCACGTGGCCAACCTCGGCACAACAGCATCGGGAGAAATGCACCCACTTGTAGGCAGCTACGGGGAGCCAGAGCAAGAACACTGAACGTGATTACAGCATTCTCTTATGTCCGAGAACAGGAGACAGACAGACAGACTAACCTTGGCCGAATTTTCCTGCTGCCAAGCTTTCGCAAGGAAGCCAGAGAGATCTTCACCTGGACGGCCCCAGCCAGCCTCCCTGCAGAGGTCCAGGACCACCACCACCCTGGCACCAGGCTTGTCTCTACCTGCTCAGGCAGGGGAAATGAGATCACACACCATCCGGGGCCACAAATCCCCGTTTTGAAACCGCGAAACGTGATCAACATTTTTTTCAAGACAGCACAATTCCCGGCGTGACATTCCCGAATTCTTAGCACGAATGGCAACAGAATGTGCTCCCTGCTGGTCATTCCCACGCCTGAAAACTGCAGGAGGGTTATCGATGGTGCTCAGGTCTCGGTGCCCAGCGCCACGGCAGCCACCACGGGCCCCACGGTTCCGCACCTGAGCTCCAGCAGGCCCCGTGGCCGTGACCTCCAGCCCCGGGCCGGCGTGGGCTCATTCCCTGGGATTCACGTTTTAGGCCTGGGAGACAAAAATCTGCCCCTAAGAACACTGCAAGACTCCTAGAGACAGCTTCACTCGGCTTCCCAGGGAGGCAAGGCCATAATCCATACCCGCTCACACATGGCAGCTATTAGGGGAGCTGGTGTAGGAGACAGAAAGCATTTGGTCTTGGAGGACTTTTTATTCCAAAAGGGCCTGTTTCCCATCCACGGATGCGTGACTGCATAAGCGGTGGATATAAATAGTCTGAGGAAATAAAAGGGCCCTTCCTAGATAGGGTGCTACCCCCTCCCCAAAGGCAACGGCAGGGAGAGACACTCCCTCTCGCCTACCCCCCTTCCCCAGGCCGGCTGGGGAGACTTGAACTAGAACAGCACCCACTCCAAGTGGAAAACACCCAAAGCTGCGCCCGCCGGTATCTCCCACGACCACCTTATCGGTCCCTGCCTGGGCTGCGGCCCAGACGTATTTACTCTGCAGGAGTCTCTCGGAAACACGCTTGTGAAAATAAGACGCAAATAACCAGTCGGTCTCTACAGTAGCTGTTTAAAAGCCTCTCCCCGCGAAAGACAGACTTGAACAGAAAGGCAGCTAAGGAAAACACCCCGCGTATTATCTCTTCTGCATTTCAGCGTCAAAACCCATCCTGTCACCTTTGCCACAGGTATTACGTTCCCTAACAGGAAGTCGGTTAACAGAAACAAAACATTTCCAGTTTAGGCGAAGGAAGAAAGAAAGGAGAGAAAGGTGTATGAACATTCTAAACATTCATAGCTATAAAAGCTTTTAAATGTTGGCTTTAATCTGCCAGCTGCTCTCTAGCTCGGGCCGTATTATAAAATAGCTCTCCCACCACTGTCGGCCACATGTCAAACGCCATTCAGGGCGCACCTGGGATTCTGAGTTTCTCTCTAATTTGGATCTCGAAAAATTATTTTCTAAACTGTGTGCTAAAGATACACTAGAAGTTTCCATCTCACCGTACTTATTTGAGATTCAGAACTAAGATTAAAGGCAGAGGGAGGGAAGGTGTCGTGCCAAATACTACGCTAAGACACGAAAAGCAAGGTTTGTTTTCTTTTAAATTAGAGAATTTTAATGACCTCCGAAAAATACAGGAGATGATTCCCTGCTCCACAGCCCGGCCTGCCCTCCCGAGGGGTGAGGACCCCTGCCCTGGCTTCCCACCTGTCAGGGCCACCGTGGGATCCAGACGAGGCTGTAGATGCCTGGGGAGGCACCTGGTTACCCACACTGTGTGCCGTGAGATGGGAAAGTGGCTGTTTTCCAGAAACTTCCACAGAAAGGTCTCAAGCACGGTAGGCACTCAGATGTTTGCTAAATGAGGAGATCAGTTAAAGAAGGAGGAATAAGGACCATGTGGTATGATTTGGTCTCGGTTTCTTCCTAAAGCAACCAGCATCAGAAAAGCAACTCCCCGGATGGAAGGGACCGCACTCGGAAATTTTAATACATTTACAGATATCCGAACGACTCCTACCTGCTTTTTGGGTGGGGGAGGGGGCATTCCACGGCAAATGATCTGGGGCTGAATCCAAATGAATGTGACACTAGTTTTTGTTTTAAAGCATAGAGGACCCATCCCACAACACCCACACTACCGAAATTACACATGTACACACACCATGACAATCTCTGCACGGCTGCTTTAAAAAGAACCCCAGTTGTCCCTTCTTGTTATGGTTATATCTCGACCCCGAGGCAAAGGAACCGCATACCCTCTCTCGGGCAGGACTCCTGCCAACATCCTGCCTGCCTCCGAACCATCAGCTACCAGCCATAAGGAACGCCCAAAAGAATGCCAGCTTTGTCGTTTCAGAAAGCCCCAGACCCCAAGCAGTGGAGTCCCAGGGTAAGGGAGCACTCCAGGCAGGCTGTGCGCAGTCCCATCCTCTCCCCGGGGTCAGGCTGCAGGATCGAAAGGGACCTACTGAGATCCCATCCCGGCTTGTCCCCATCAACCAGCTGCCCCCTCCAAGTGCAAACCCTCGAGCTCATGCACACCCTTGCCCAGCAGAGACAAAAATGGAAACAGAGCCCAGAGAAATGGAAACAAGAGGGCAAGTTTTTCCATGGGACTTTAGGTGCTACAAGGGAATGAGCTGTGTTTTTCTATCCAATTGGGGTCACTCACACACACACACACACGGGTCCCCCACAGGAAGGTGTATTCCTGCTAACTTCCCAGCAGCACCAGCGGCAACACCGGTGGCAGGAGGTCAGTGTGGTGGCCACCCAGAAATCTGGGGTCAGCCGTGTGTCCTCTGAGCCTCTCACTCTGGTCACACCTCCAGGAAGGAAGTTATCTGTTTGAGAGGGCTCCCTGTGTACACGTCAGCACAGCTGTGGTCTTCTCTGAGAAACAGTGCAAGGGGTTCCTTGAAGGAACACCCTAGCAGGGGTGGGGACATTCAAATGATGAACTTCCACCAAGACCCCTAGGACGCCCAGAAGCACCTTCCACCCACAGGTGTGAATGCAGTGCGGAGGCCCCGGGGGCACCCACACAGGAAAGAGAGCCACGATTAAACCCAGCAGTGTAGCCGTCACTGGCCATCCACCAGAGTCAGGTCATTACTAACAAAGCTAACGCCGTTAGAGTAATTAATAGATGCTGAATATTAAATAAGCTATCAATACCTACACAAGTC